>WMED01001639.1:0-17388 GCA_019650415.1 Pipa parva
TTTCCCTGAAAAATCTTTGGTAAAACACACACAGCGCAAAATGCTTAAAAACAGCTTAGCAATACGGGGTGCACGGGAAAAAAATCGGCTGGCAGTGAAAGGGTTAAAGGGATTCCAGTCTTGGCAAGGCTCGCGAGGCTCAACTTGAGTCACCTTTCGAGACTGTAATCCCTTTGAAGCATTCGCTGATGTCCATATGCAGGACATCAGCCAGCGCATAACAGTCTCTGCAAGCTAATGCGAAGGATCGGAGGGTAAGTTTGCTCTTTGCTGAATTACCCCCTCAATATGTACAAGTCTTATAAAAATATCAGCATTACATGCCTTTTAGGATTAAAAAATAAATAAATATATATATTTGCAAAACAAATTTTTAGTGAATCCAAAAAAATTTCTCAAAGCAAAACGTTTCCGTTCGATGTCACACAAACGATTCAATCGTATTATCTTACCAAGGAAACAGAAAAGACATTACCTGCTGCTAAAAGGACAATAAAAATAATCAGTTAAAGGAAAAAGTTCCCAGCCTAAAATATTAAGGATTTTCATAATTCCCAGTTTACATTTCAGTTTAATAAAGATCCCAGTTTTATACATACAATATATTTTTCAGGTTTACAGATAGACCTGACACAATTGCAATGCAGTCAAAGTACAAAATTCAAATACACAGTAGTCCATGCCTATAGCCATGGGTGAAGGGAACACATAAATATAGGCTATATATGAAGGACGTTGTGATGTTTGCCTGCTTAAATTAAGACCCAGAGATCGTAGTCATTTGTGCAAACACTTAAACATGACATATTACATGCACTGACACTTTAAACTAAACTAAGAGGTTGTTTTTCATTACCATCTCTGGCTTTCTTTATAATTGTGCAGTGTGGCCAATTCATTCTTCCTGACACATCAGTTCAAAGAGAACACTGTTTCTGTGCATTGCCTTGTTAATAACCTAAATGGTCAAACCGGTTTAGATTTAAATTAATTGGCGTTGCTATAGCTATACTAATCAACTAATTTAGATGCAAGAAAAACTAATTGGTTCCCTTGTTTTTGTAAATGTGATATGGCAGTTTGGCCAAAGAAATACAATTTCTGAAAGTGAAATGTCAATTTAGCTTGTAGCTGAAAAATACCATAGAAATTCCTTGAAAACAGTTTTAGATTGTAAGCTCTTGGGGACAGGGACCTCTATCCTCTTGTTTCAATCAAGATCTTGGTATTTAGAGTGATATATCTTCATGATTTAATGATTGTAATTTACTTTAATTGTACGATATTAAGTATTTTTCCCATGTCTGTATTATAATTGCATTTTTGAATTATACAGTACTGCAAAACCTAGTGGCACTTTATAAATATAACATACATACATATTCTTTAAAATGAAAAGGGGAAAACATTATCTGAAAATGAAAGGGATTTAAAATAACATAACATATTATAGAGCCAATTTTGAAGTTTGGGAAGCACAGATTAAATATATAGTAACTATAAATTCATTTGAGGCATTTATATTTTTGATGTTTCCATTTTTAAAGGGAGACTGATTGTTGTGTTGCTAAAGAAGACACGGTACAAATATGTTTTTAACAATGTCAGATTATTGGGAAATGATGACGAATTTATTAATTACTGTTTCTTTTTAAATGAGATGTTTATAACTAAAGGCGCAATTCACATTAATCACTTTATTAGGTTAAACATCTTGTCAAAATTTGCTCTCCTCTTGTATATTACCTTTTTTTATCTTACTTTTTAGCATTCATATTTCAGACATATGATCACTGTCACAAAGCTTTCTCCTGCCCTATCTAGCACCTGTTTCGTATTTGTAAATTCTACATTCAGGTTATTCACTAAAGTGCCAAATTCTCAAACAGTAGATTCCCATAGCAAGTCCGCGACAATTTCCCCATTGTAAAGTGTTAACATTGCGACAATTTTCCCATAATAAATTTGCGACTGCAACAATATTCTCATTATAAAGACGCGACTGCGACAATAGCAGCCTATTGCGAATGTCTTTATCTGGTAAATTCACACCTATACGCAACAATTCGGACTATATTGAATAAGCCCCTTCAGTATATTGTCTCATTGGGCTTTGAATTAAACATATGAATTTAATTTGATAAACGCTAGTTTGCAGAACCAGGAAAAGATATTAAACAAAATAATTATATTTGAGAAGGAGTAGGAGCGGGAATATTTTGCAAGAAAAAGAAGAAAAATTTTGTATGTAAAAAAAATAATATAAGAACCGTGTTTGAGCATTTACATGACCGCACAGTTATTCATACAATGTACTTGTCTTTTTATTGAAATTGATGATTTGTGTTTGTTTTTCCTTTAAAGAAATGAAGTCATCTTCTGCCTGTTAAGTAAACAGACCCCTGCTCTATCCCATCCCAGTCATTATTGTGTCAGTAACGTCATTTGCATATAACCTCTCAGTATGGAAAGCCATGTATTACTAGTAAAACTATATGTATACTGAAAACTATCAAAATGTCAAAGCCCATAGGGAAACAGGAATATTTTATGAGTTTTGTAAATAGAGATACTGTTCACTGAGATTCACTCAACAATCACACTCTGAAAACCATTAGCGGCCTGTGGTTCGTTCTTTTTTTTTTACGAACAATTATTTCAGTATGCAGCAGCTCATTGGATTTTGATATGTCATCTAAATCACACTAGGAATAATAGCACCAATTATTGGAAATGTGGCTGTTGAATAGGTTCTGCACAATATCCTACTTTCTGTCTAAACGTACAACTGAAAGACCCGTATTACATTGTTATTCTGCAGGACTTAAGAGATGGATACAAACAAGTTGTGAATAAAACAGATCTATAACTGAAATATTGAAAAAGAACAAGCACAGAACGTTTTACTTTAACAAGACCATTATTTCTTAACAGAAGTTCTAATTAGCAAACAAGTGCAAAACCATTACGTCCGGTATAAATAGGAAACTGTACTTATGTTCCTATTACTTTCTAGTTCAATGATGATTTATACATTAAAAGGCAAATGTAAGTGTTTCCTATTAAGTGCTACAGGTTTAATGGATCTCCTTGTAACACTTTCCAGTTGTGGATTTGCATGATAAATATGGTCACACTGTAGTTATCAACAATGAATGTATTATAAGATTTGTATCATGTGTACTATATCAGTATATGACTGCTATTGTATATGTAAATGTATTGTTATCTTTTGTCCATGTCAATATACACCCCCTTTTACCTTATACACTCTCACAGCAAAGAAAGGGGAAGTTAGATGACCCTTGAAATAATATGCAGCTCTTTCTTCTGAAAATAAATGAGGTACATCCCTGTTGGAGTACAGTCATGTGGCTTTGTCTCTTTATTCCAGGCCAACATACAAAATGAACTTTACAATTATTAGACTATGATACAGATGCCTCTCCTAAAACTGATAATAACAGCTTGTGTCATTTCATAGGTTTCTAAATTGTACTCAACTCCAACTACTGATGGGTTCTGGATCCCCACACCTTATTAAATAAAATCCACGTCCTTGTATTACGCACCTATTTGTATCCATAAAAACTGAAAAGTTGAAATAAGTAAATGATTCAGTTCCCTATGGTCCATAAACAGAAAGGTTTTATGCACATTCTCATGAAATGATATTAATGATACTGAAGACAATGTTGTGTTTTCAATTCATGTCATATTGTTTTAATGACACTGGTGTTTATATTCATTGCACTCTACAACTTTGTACTTCTCTGATTTCAAGGCATTCAGGAAAATCGATTGAACTTGGTGACAAATGGAGACCTTGTATGTTTTTCCAATAGCAATCTTGAAAAAGAATGGAAAAAAATGACTGTAAGTACCTCCTTACAGAAATCAACAAACCCTTTGCAGAAAGTGTATGAGTAACATTACATACTCTTTTTTTTTCACTAGAATATTTCCCAGAAAGAGAGCCTTATATAAAATAGAGCATCATGACAGGTCAGCCTTTTACTTTAAAATAGGGATTAAAATCTAAATATTAGAACCACATACAATAAATTGATGTATTTTACAGTTTTGATCTGCTCATACTTTTTTTTCCCACAGTTATCTCTTATTTTCATTATTATTTCTCTTGGCAGTTGCTCAAGGCTGTTAACAAGGGGTTACAGGGGGTACTGTTGTGGGGGCCTCATCAGCTTGGCAAACCATGGAGGTCCAGATAGAAGTAGGTTTGTTAGTAATGACAAATGAAGATTATGGGTTCTGTTGACTAAAGGGTGAATTCACTTGTTGAATTCACTTTGCTGCAATTCAAGTCACATAGCCAAAATAGTCACAAATTCACTTCTCATTATTTACTAAGCGGCAAAAAGACTTGCCGAACAAGCAGACAGTGGTGATTGCTGAGGGATTGCGATGTGTGGTGTAGTCAGTCAGATAGAAGTAGAATGCAGAGAACTACCATCAGCCCCGTAATTCGCCACTGTGATGTGAATTCTGGTTGAATTTGGATCAGTACACCATTTTTTCATTTGACAAACGCAAACATCAAAGTGATGTGAAGTACTCTGTAAGTTCATGACTATCATAGTCACCCAAATTGGTTGTGTATTCACCACATCGCAGAGTTTGCTCAATAAGTGAACATAGGGAAGTGGTGAATAGATGTGAATTCAGAGCTATACATGACTATTCGGTCTTTAGTAAATAAGCCCTATGGCTTGCTGGGTTCTGATCTGTGTATGTGGACACATTGCAGTGTAAGTAGATTCTTTATAAACATATTGGTGGGCACCATTTTTCAGATTGTGGGGGTCCCATGATTTCTGATGGCAGACCTGCAGTTGCTTTTATTAAAGAGTACAACTAAGAAAATATAGACAGCAGCTAAAATAAAACTGCAACCAGTGGGTGATGTTAGCAAAAAAAGACATTGATGAGATCCCATTTTTTTTATATATAAACTTTCATAAATAAGATGACCAAGAGATCCATAAGACATTAATCGGGAC
Organism: Pipa parva; assembly: GCA_019650415.1. Classification (NCBI taxonomy): domain Eukaryota; kingdom Metazoa; phylum Chordata; class Amphibia; order Anura; family Pipidae; genus Pipa; species Pipa parva. Next base: position 5,022 of record WMED01001639.1, read on the forward strand.
CCACTGACTATTTTAGAGCTGTCAGGTGATATAACTCAATAAAGGCTTGTGAATAGTGAAGATAATAGGGTCAAATCCCAGAGTCAGTTCCTAAGAGTTCTCAGGTATGTTCAGTAATTAATGTGACTTCACTTTAAAATAAAAAGTTTAGCCTTTATTTAAATGAATCTTCTTCACAGTTTCTACACTACACTCTGTTTGGCAATAATACTTTAAAGCTTTTGCTGTGTTCCTGTTCATTTATTTTGCCCCGCCCATCCAACTCAGGAAAGAAAAGGCGGGCTGACAGGGAAGATTTTAAAAAAATATATATACATTTACAAAACATTTATTTCATTAGTACAACCTACATTAGTATTAGAATTCTGAGTTGACAGGTGCACCTTAATGTAAGTGGAAGACTAATTAGGTGGATATTTATAAAAATGAAAAACTTTTTTCCTGATGTAAATATCATCCTACCACCGATATCAATATTTATTAAGCCCCTTCTGACTTTTTATTATCACTGAAATGTGTTCGCTCGGTTGAGGGTGGTGACAACCCATTATTCCCTAGGGCGATGGTTTAGAACATCAGCAATATTGAGATTGATGGAAAAGGGGCTCCGCTGAAAGTAATATAAAGTGTAACAGTATTTAACGCATCAATATTTTTCAATAACGATGTACTTTATTTGGCACTATATAAACTGACGGAAATCAAAAATGCAACAAAAAAAAAAAAGCCAAAGTCCGGCAAAGAAAAAAAAATGCTAATATCCGGCAAATTGAGGCACATAGTTTGAAATGACCTTTAGAAATTTCCCCCGAATATCATAGTTTATCTAAAGGAATAAAGTGATTTTTTAATTTGTGGATCTCCAGCTGCTGCCGAACTACAAATTCCAGCCAACAGTTGTCATCAGAAAACTGGTAGTTGTAGTTTAACTACAGCTTGAGGGCCACATGCAGATTATCATGGTACAGTATTCAACTTCAGAAATATCCCTTAGCCAATGAATATAGCTTTTACATTTTACAGTGTTATCACAAATTTTCCTTCACCCTCTTTTTCACTGCTGACATAAAGTCATTTATGGACTTTGAGTAAAGGCGCCTTGAGATAAAATGAACTTCTCTTTGTGAAATTTCTGTATTTGGTAACACATTGCTGATGTATTAGACAGGAAAGATTACAGTCCCTCCCTAGCTTCCATATTATTATTACAGCACCACTACACTCTGCTTGGCAATAATACTTTAAAGCTTTTGCTGTGTTCCTGTTCATTCCATTCGGTGCCATTTTAAAATGTCATCATTCTCTCCCTAGGGCTACATAAAATAAGAGAATGTCATCTAAAATGTTTTCCCAGTATGGAAGCTAGATGCAGCATGCATGAAACAGGAATCAAACAGCCCTTTTTCTCTTTTATTCTTTATTTTGATATAGGGTAAAGAAATATGGCAACTAGACTTACAATCTTACAATTCACATTTCTACCCACCCTCTTTCTTTTTTTTTTTTTAAATAAATATATTTTCAGTGACAAAAAATATGATTTCAGAATTTGTGTATAGTACCTTAACTGCAATCCCAGATTTCTTCTTATATGATACATGACTTTTGGAGAATGGATGAAGTTGACACTAGGCATGGTCAGAACAAGAGGTAAAATGCAAAATAGCTCTGTTTAATTATCTATGTATTGCATCATTGGTAGATTAAATGGTCAAAGAAAAATAAGTATAATTATACTCGTTACTTAATTTTACCCCAACACCCACCAAAAAAAAAAAAAAGAACAAAATAGAAGTAAATAAAATGCAAGCATTCATAAATACACAAATAAAAAAAGGAGTACTAACGGCAGTCGATCACAACCATAGCTTAAAGTAATTTATTTTTTATTTGGTAATAAATAATTTACAGCCAATCACGGGCTGATTCACATTCGTTTTCTCCAAGTTTGAATGATGGATATTGGACACATAAAATGAGCCTGTTCAAACCCTTAGCAATAAATGGGAGAGAGAGGACCCCTAAAGGTGTTGATATCAGGTAAGTGATACTAGGCAAATGCTATTAAACTAACAAATCCAGCTTTGAGTACTGCACAATATTGGACCATGTAACATAGAACATGACAGAAAAATGAAACGGTGCTAAAAGCACGGAAGTGGTACATACCCTTTTAATGAACACATATTCATTTGTATGGTGGAAAATATGGAAGTCATAGGGAGAGGTCTTTCACTTGTTCTAAGCAAAGATTTATAAATCTTGATTTGTTTTTTTTATATATTACATTATGATATTGTAATAAATTTAATTGAACATCTTTCCTTCAATAATTTGCTTCAGGTTGGCACTTTTTCAACTTTGTTGAATTTTCTTTGATTCCTAGTAAAAAAATCTTCCTACTTTTCTGAAACTGTGGTCATTTCTGGTGATTGAAAATCACTGCTTTGCTTACATAAAAATTCCTTTTGCCTTTGTCCTACCACTATAAAGTAGTTACAAGCCCTTCCCTGAGCATTTACCTTTATTTTTATACTCTTTCCTGATCATTTCCCAATCCCTAGTCAATGCTAGTCATATGTGAAATAAAAATAAAATAACTATGGTATATTGCTGAGAGCATGGAAAAAAAGCTACTGAAAAACTGGTCAGGACTAATATGTCTTAAAATGAAAGTTGCGAGAAAGGTAAGTCCTTGCATGTGACAGATACAGATAACATAGAAATATGTCTAACATATATATTCCACTGAACTAGACATTTAAGAGGTTGATACACTTTTAAAATGTAAGTGTGATTTAATATATAATTATTGTAGTTAACTACACAGAAACTCTATCCCAGAGTTTCTCAAACTGTGAATTGGGGTGTCGAGAGGGCTCTTGTGGGATTTAAAGGTGTCACAACATTTTATGACTATAAGACTATACTTTCTTAAAGCCCTTTTCCTTATATAATATGATATCATCTATTCCTTATATTAAATATGAATATATAACAGTAATATGTGTTTGGTGCCCTGTGATGTAGGAAGTATTTTTCATTGCAGTAGAATTCATCTTTGGTTCTGTATAATTATGTGGGGCTTCCATACATTTTTCAGATTTCTGTAGGGAGTCATCTTTTTGAATAACCCTGCAATAGATTCTTTTTTTTTTTTTGTTTTTTTTTTGCACCAATGCCGGCTTTCGTTTTTATCTCCAAAATATTTAACTTTGAAACCTTTATAGACCGCTAAAAGAAATAACCTATTTTATTTTCTTTTATGGCAATCCTGGTGGCTTTTCTAGAAATACTTTCTTTTATATTGTTTTCCGCTCAATAAACCTCACGAGCAACCCCTAATAAAATGAACCTAGATCAGAATAAAATAAAAGGAACGATGAGCACTGTCAAACTCGAATATCAATATTTGTTTCCGTTGTCAGTTGTTAATACGTATCCATCTGCCAGTTAACAAGTATATGTTTGTGTATATAATTTTAAATGCCTGTGATTAATGAAAGACAATAAATTCATTTACAAATTAGGTACAATCAAGCAGTAGGGCAAAACTAACATCACCTGATGTTTACAAAAACACTTGTTTAATATATAGTAGATATCAACAAGTCACAGGATAGAAATTATGTAATATATTATAAAAGGAAACTATGAATAACAGCAAATATCAATGGGCGATGTTTAAAAAAAATATAAAAATGTAGTAACTACTGTAAAGAAAATTACATTTGTATGCACAATAAACTTTAAAGTACTGTTATTACATCTCACATTGTGACATGCCCACAATAAAATTGCATACAGCTGTGCGTTAAGAACTATGAATTAAATCACTTGTGTTTTGTAAAGTCGTTTTCTTTCCCAGGGAAAAACACAACATCAAAATGTGAGCGGCTTGTTGTAGGTAACTTCCCATTATTGTCAAAGGGAATCCCCACAGGAATTACATCCAGAGATGATTATCACCCTGAAACCATTTGGGAAAAGCTTTGCGTGAATTACCTTATGTGACATCCCTAAGGGAAGATGAAATTTAAGCAGAGGTGAACCTTTAGATCTAAGAATGTGATTGTTTTATATTAAGAACTTGATGGCTTCTTTGGAAAAATCTCCTGAGATCCCACTGAAGAAAATGCTTGGGGCTTATCCCTGATGATCTGAAATCCTCTGTACATCATTACATGTATTCACACTAACGTCAGGTACAAAAATAAAAGAAAACAGCGCTGTTTTAAACTTCCTGGCTTGGTACAATTGTTAATTAGAACTTAAAAATAGAGGAAAAACCCCTTTAATGCTAAATGTAATTTATATATCAGCAGACCTTTAACACACATACACATTGGGATAAGAAAAAAAAAAAGATTTAGTAATATTCTTTCTGGCTGGATCGATAAAGTTGACAGACTCAGCTAGTGCTGATGAGGGATTACTCCGCATTTGCAGGAAGTGATCGTCTATCTGTTTGTCTTGCAAGAAGATGGTCCAGCAACCACACTGTTTAAAATTCAGAGTGGTGACCAGTGTTGACTATTGAGATATTGAACTATTGAGAAGAACTGCACACTTGCACTGCAATGGCAGCTTTCAGTCAGCACTTGGCAATGTTTTAAACATCTTGAAAATGAATGAAGGAAAAAAATATTTGACACGTGGCCATTATCACCATCTGATAAATTTGCCTTATAAATATAGAGTGAAGTCTAAAGATCTAAAATTTGTTGGTAAAAACATTCTGGTACAAGTGTAAATACTAGAAATAATGGACTAATTCAAGCTATAATAAATCAAAGAATAGCAATAGTAACAATAAAATACTTCAATATATTGCCATGCATAGAAGTGCCATTTCTTTATTTTTTCACAATGTACCAGTCGACATACATTTATATAAACCCTTTTTTATCTCTCTGCCCCTCGCACCTGGAATTCTATACCCCCTTAGCTTCACCAGGAACACTTCTCCCTCTGCACTTTCAAACTGAAGTCCTTCCTCATGGAGCACTAGCACTGATTTATTGATTTATTATCACTGATCACTGATTTATATATATATATATTTTTTATTTTATCTTTAGTTATTTATGCTTGATATCTGTATTTACTGACCTATTTATTTGGATTTATTGACCAGTGCTTCAGCACATTGCTAAAGAAATTATTACCTTTCTGTGTATGTAAGTCTTCCTCCCATTTAAGCTCTACGGGGCAGGGACCTCCAACCTCGTGTCAACCACAACCTGACACTTAAAGCAAAGTATCCTTGTGATATTATACCTGTATTGTTTAATGCAGTTTTTCCATGTCTGTATTATATTTGTGTTGCTGAATTGTACAACACTACGTAAATCTGTGGCGCTTTATAAATAAAATTATACATACATACATACATACATACATACATACATTTCTACCTCTAGATGTTCTCATTAGTAATGACCATGACCCAGGCTGAAATGTTGCTTGATACAGTGTGAAAATTACTAAAATTATTGTCACAACTATTGGCATAAGTTTATCACCTGGGGACTGCTAGATCACTAGATCATTAACTTTTCTACCACAAACCTGAATAACATAAATATACATATATATGTTTTGTGTGTTGTTTCCATGTGAATCATTAATCACTCTAAAGGTTTAGTAAAAAAAATGACCATAACACAGAGTTAACAATGTTTCATATACTTAGGTATATTTCATTTTACAAGTGAACTGTATAAATCATGGAGCTTGCCCACTATATGAATGAAGTCACTCATAAAAAAAAGAGTTCTTTGTATTCAATAAGATAATCAAAAATGTCATTAAGAATGCCAGCCAGGTCAATGATTTATTTAACCTTTAAATAAATATGTATATGGAAAAAAAACCTAAATCAAGTTTTTTGACATTGTATGTATCTTAGATGTTTTAGGTCTATAAGAATCTTTTATTGTAACATAGTATGTATAATTGATAGAAGAAGTAATGTCCATCAAGTTCAACCTTTGCAACTTTGTTCCCGACGAAGGAGGTGAAACCCTCATGCTTGGCAGCTGCCAGTTTTAATCTTTCAGGAGAATACATACTTCCGAATGCCATTGTTGGTCTGCAAACTATGTTCCTGGTCATTCATTACCACTACCCTCTCTAGGGCATTTCACAGTTTGACTGCCATTTAAGTTAAAATTCTCTTCCTGTGCTAGTAAAACATTTTTTTAGGAATCAGTCACCATTATTAAAAGCTGGTGTTTGTACAATAAACCCTTATGAATCGGGAACATTATTTAGTTCCCCCTTTAATTCAGTGGACAATGCTTCTTTCATACTTCATTGAGTTGGTTAAAGTTAACTTTCAATCAAGTTTTTCAAGCTCGATTTTTCATTGAAAAGGTAGCCATACTACTAATGTAAAGTTTCAGTGGGTAAATAGCGATCGAAACATATCTCAAATTTACACTCCTTTTGATATACATTGCTGCATCTAAAATTGTCCTACCATCTCCAGAAATATATGTATAATCTATGGCAAAGATAAATTATGTGGATATGCCTTTACTGGGACTTTAATAAAACATTAAATAAAATGATATTCTCCGCTATGATTTTTCTGCATGCCTCAATTGAAGGGCAAACAACAATTTCTAACATTTATAACGCATATGACTTATAATAATATGTCTAAAAACCTAAGGTCCTAAAAAAAAAACATACTAAGAAAAAAGTCTTAACATCTTTAGACAAATGAATTTGTCATGTTTACAGCTGCAGTGGGCATTAATATGAAATATTAGCACTGAACAGTACTTTACCTGTCAAAAAATGAACATATTTCAGAAAAAAATAAATGAAATATACAGTTTTTACAATGGAAGCTAATCTGTCCTGACACTTTATGAGTTCTAGCAACTCACAGCAAAGCTTCAAGGTGAATATATTTCTAAATCTTTTTTTTTTTTTGTTACATATACTCTGCCGTAAAAACATGAAAACTATACCATTGTTCTTGCTGACGGCAAAGGGGAAGAGAGAGCCATAATACTTTTTCATTTTGCTTAAAATACGCCTCAAATAACTAATGGGTAGTTGCAAAGTTGCTTGAATAACTGTAGTCTACAACAAAAAATGGAAATACTTTTTGTTCTACATTTAATGTTAAGAGGCATATTTTTCAAGTTTTCAAAAGTTTTCCTGCAGAAAATTTGAATATTATTTTTGACAAATTTTCTGTTTACTCTTTTAAATCAAACAATTTTCATGCCAATGATTAAGGGGCATATTTATGAATTTGACAAAGTGGATTTGCATCATTTAGTGTCACTACACTCTGATGGCTGCAAACTCACTACTCCTTTTCCCTAAATGGCAGAATCCACTAGCAAAGAAGTGAACAGCATAGGACGCAGTTTCTTGTGTAGTCAGTGGAACAGTAGAAGAATGAAGAGTCATGAGGAGTGATGTAATTTCATCCACAAGAGCCCAAATGAAGGGCAATGATGTCATCCTAACAATGTCCCACTAACTGTATTATGTAAATAATACATCCAGTTCTATGTCACCATACCCCTAGTTCATGTTGGTACTTATTCACAAGGGGTTATTGACTATAGTGAGAATTTGACTGTTTAAGTGAATTCTCATCACTTTGGGTGACTACACCCTGATTCACTACTCCTTATTGACTAAACAGCGGATTCCCATAGCAAATTCATGACCACGACAATATTCCCATAGTAAAGTCACAGGTGAATCCAGAGCTGACGCTTGCTGAATAGGCATATTACACCTGCACTAAACTATAAAATGTATTCCTGCAGTCCAATAAAAACATGAAAATCTCAGATAACAACAAAACCAAAACACACAGATCATGCACTTTAAAGACTGCGAGGGTTATTCACTATAGTCCGAATTGTTGCATATGGGTGCGAATTCGCCAGATAAAGACAGTCGCAATAGGCTGCTACTATCGCAGTCGTGTCTTTATAATGAGAATATTGTCACAGTCGTGACTTTATTATGAGAAAATTGTCGCAATATTAACATAAAAAAAATTGTGATGACTTTACAATGGGGAAATTGTCATGGATTTGCTATGGGAATCCACTGTTTGCGAATTTGAAAGTCGAATTTGCACCTTAGTGAATAACCCCCTGCATGCAGAGAAGACTAGGTAACTTCTTTACTAGTAAATTTTACAAGAAAACTAGAGAACATGGACCACTAATATTCCTGTATTTTATTAACTTCATGCAGCTTTCTATGCATGTGCTTTAAAGAAGTGTTGCTGCTACAGAAATGTTAAGTAAAGCAGAACATTTTAATGATTCTCTCCTGTACAGTCCTAGAGATTAACTTTGTATAAACATTCATATATTATTTGTAGTGGGGTGTTTAGAAGCAGTAAACTGAAAAAAGATTTGGTTTACTGATTAGCAGCATCCTCTTAACTTTTAAAAAGTAATTCTATGTGCATTAGGTTTCACATATACATGGTCTGTGTTTATTGGACTTTCTAAAGATCTAGAAAATTACACTGCTGTACACTGTGTGGCATATTAGGCTCAAACTCGAAATATCTCTATCTATCATCATCCATATTCCACCATATTCCACCTTTTGCAGGGTGCCAGATCCCACTACAAATATACAGTATATTTGCATACAATGGTATAAATCAATAATTCATATTTACTGAATATCACATACAGTCAGTGCTTTAGTTTATTATCTGAAACCTTTATCAAGATTGAAAAAAGTATGTCTGATTGTTAAGATAACAAACGACATCACTTCTAGTAAGTTCCCCTGAGGTATTGGGATTTTGTATTTTTTCATTTCTATATTGCGCTACTATATTACGCAATGCTTTTACAGAGATTCATCATTCACTTTAGTCCCTGCCCTATGAAGCTTACAATCTAATCAGTCACACACACACAGATGTCTCTCTCTCTCTCTCTCTCTCTCTCTATATATATATATATAAATATTAACACATAATCAGAACATTCAAAATAAGTAAATTGTCAATGAGGCAGCACTGACCAAATGTAAGTTCATTTATTTATTGTTACAAAGGCATCTGGAACTTTCTGCCATTCAGCCATAACTCAATTTCATGGGACCTTGAAGTGTAACAAAGCATGCTGATCCCACTGACTCCCTAAATCTGTTAAAAGACACCTGCAAACAAGAAATGATGACGATGCAGATGATGACAAAGGACCTTGTTGGGGGATAAACAGGTTGGAGAATTGGAACCTCCATTTATCATAACTGTCAACACACTGAAAATGTCTGTAGTAAAATATATTTCACTTGGAGAAATGAAATACATCATTGTTACTGCCAATGCTATTTAATAATTGTAGGAATATGAAAAAAAATCATATTTAAGAATAAGCAGTTCCACCCATACTAAACAATAAGGATTCAACAATTACTGCCATGGCTGCAGAACAACTATGCATCTTCTGCAAATTGCACAAGGGCCCAGTAAAATATGAGGGAACTTTAGATGCCACTTAGTTTATTAATTGTAGAACTTGGAAACAGCACCATGAGCACCACCTAACATAGGCAATAATAGCTATTGCACCCATTTATTATATCATGTCCCCAAGGAGCAACACGGGCACCTACTAATGATGACAATGCACTGAGGCTGGAGAGAGGAGAAGCAGTTTATCGGATGGTCACACTCACAACGTCTTAGTCACATGCTATTGTGCTGTATGATGTTGCTGCTGGTCATATGACAGACTTGAGAGACAATACTGTGGTAAGGAGCATTATTTAAATTGTGCTGTAAAACTGAGGTTTCTTATTGATTTGAAATACTCTTTCTTTCTTATTGTTTCCTTTAGTGTTATTACTTATCAGAAAAATGAAAAATGTTTACTTTAAAACAACTCAACAGCAGAGCATCATTTTTATGTAGATTGCATCCTAAAAAGTCCAGAACACATCAGTTGGTTTTACAAATGTGCAAACATTATACTCAAAGAGTCAGCACACCTCAAAACAGGGAAAAATATTGATACACATAAAGAACACCTACCTACACATTCTGACACAGATGGAGACAAGTATAGTAGGGGACAAATAATTTGAAAGAGGAAGAGCAACTCCTGTTTTAGTTAGAAAGGGCTGCAAATTGACATACATCCTTAATTACCCAGATTTCATATGAAAAATGTAAATCTTCCAGACATTGGCTAGGGCATTGGAAATGCAAATGCTTAAAAAAGGAGTTTTACTATTTAGAATTGCCTGCATGGGCAATCTAGTAGCATTCAATTTTACATGACTGACTCAGGTTCTCACTTGTCTAGAATGGTGCCAGTAGACTGAAGGATCTGCATGGGTAACACATCTGAAGGTTTTGTATAGGCATGTCATTTATAAATAGGAAAGATCTCTGGCACTTAGTGCCAGAGATCTTTCCTATTGCTTGAAACACAGTCCTGTTTTTCTCCTTGAGCACCCGATTTTTTTCCACTACTTGGACTGAGGGGAATTGAGCGGCCTTTTCTGGATGTATAATGTCATTTATAAAAGCAAATTTTTTGAGGCTTACATAAAAATAGATGGTCTAAAATAGAATAAAGGGCAACAAAGTTACAAACATACAACTTGTGCAAATTACTAATGCAAAATACATTTTAATGAATGGAATTGTTTTCATGAGACTAGTGAGCTGAAGTTTAATGGTTGCAGAGGAACAGAATAATACGGTAAGCATTACAGAGGTGAAGGAAAATTAAAATGGGCTCTAAAAGTTATAAAAAAAGATACAATATCTTAGAAGGGTGGGGGAGATGATAAATGGGGTGGGAGTGTTATGCATGTTAAAGCTTTGTTAAGCTCTACTCCACAACAGCATATCTGTGAGAGAAATGACAGTGGTGAGTCCTAATAGACAAAGATGCACAGCAAAATGCTAAGAATTTTACAATTCACAATGGGAAAGGAGTTTTGGAAATATCACGATGATTAATGCAAGTAAAAAAAGTCAACACACTTGGGGGGGGGGGGGTGGTGGCTTTTAACACCCAAATATAAAGTAGGCCACTGAATCAAAGACTTTTCTCAAAAGTACAAAGGTACACTGGCAGATCCTTGGGTATAATACATAAACTACAGAGTGACATGTGTGTAACAATACTGTGACTGCAGTGTTTTTTTGTAATAAACACAGCAGTGTGTTTTCCTACCTATAGTGTATAAAGTTGAATGCAGTCTGATGTTCTCAGCATAGAAAAGAATCACTGCAGGTGTCCTACAAGAGAAGACTAGTAATTGTTTGCACTAGTATAGCCTTCACAGAAAACTGACAGCATGTCACAATCCTTTAGTAGCTATTCAATGACCTTTACCTTGTTCTTCAATCCACAAAAAAAGTATCATGCAATTCATTCATGATATGTATTACAGAAAATGCATTCAAATTTTTAATATCATTTCTTAAAGAAGCACCAGAACTCTCATGCTAATCCAAATGGGATGTTAACTTTTTCTGTTGTTACTGGTTCTTGGAAATGTAAAATACACAGTTTTTAACAGAAGGGTTTAGTTACCATTTATATGTATGTATGTATGTATGTATGCATAATTTTATTTATAAAGCACCACAAATTTACGCAGCGCTGAACAATTCAGCGATACAAGTAGAATACAGACAAGGGAAAAGTGCAAAAAACAATACAAGTAAAATATCACAAAGATACGTCAAATTAAGTGCTAGGTTGTGATTGACACAAGAGGTTGGAGGACCCTGCCCCATGGAGCTTATATAGTCTGTAAATAAAACATATAGGGCATGAAAGCCTTGTTTTGTCCATATATGTGTGTATGTCATTATATGTCGGTAATACTATTGTGTTAGTGGGAGCTATAAAACTGTTCCTGTACTGGAAATATACATTATTCACAGAGAGCAAAGTAGTCCTGTCGATTATACAGGTATTATTGAAACAACTGTACAACTTTGATTTGTTTTCTTTGGCCAAATGGTGATGAAAAAAAGACTTCTCAAATATTGTAGTAGATTTGCTTAACTCAGACAGACATTATACTTAGTGAAGAAAGGTGAGAACCTGTCAATCATATTTGCAAACAGCTAAAATATTTGCTGAATGTCCTTAAGGAACTGGTGGATCGACATTTGTCTTTTTGCATGGGTTATGCTAGTGACCCCCATAGTTTCTACTCCCAGTCGAAGCTGCTTTTAGTTGATGTACTACATAGACAGGCCATATATAACTTTTATTTTTACTTTAATCAATGATTATTCAAATGAATATTACTTTATATAGATTATATGAACAATAATTAGAAACTTTCCAATTGGTGTTTTTCAATCTGTCTCCCACAAACC
>WMED01001640.1:0-26741 GCA_019650415.1 Pipa parva
ATAAGTTGGTGCTATGATGAGACGGAATGAATGCGGGTATGCACTCTACACCAGTCAATACATTTAGAAAATATATTATTAACTATATGTATGATATGTACAGTGTTAGAGTGTCATTTTGTGTCATTTTGGTTGGTGGTGTGCCCCAGAATTTTGTAAATGTAAAAAGTGTGCCATGGCTCAAAAAAGGTTGAAAATCACTGCATTAGATACTCATGTCTAATGAACAAAACAGGGATTTAAAGAACCAGTTACACCAGAAATAAAAACTCTTATTTGTATTGGTATTGCAATCATTCCTACATTTATACTATAAAGTTCAATTCCTGATTTGTATTATTTTAAATTGGTTTTTCTTCCTTCTGGTTGTAATCATCTTGTAAACAACCCTTTCCCTAATCCTATTCTTTCCTATGGAATGTTAGATAACACATATTCATGAAGTACCTCCAAAAGCCCAATTTAACTGCAACCAGCAGGGGGAGACATAGAGATCAGTACAAAAAAACAGGAATTCACCTTTAAAGATAAGTACTTAAAGGACAAACTGTCATGCCAATTCAAATAGCAATGTTCTTTTTCTGGTGTTACTGGTCATTATAATTACAGAAAATGCAGGAGATGTAAGTACATTGGTGACATAAGTCCTGACAATAATATTGTCTAAGGTTAAATGAAAAAATTATAGGGTACATGCCCCTGTATATACACATACACATATACATCCCCAATGTCAATACAATATTACACAATTTTTACAGCAAGGAACAGTTTAAAATAACTGTGTTCTAATGGCAAAATTGCATATGGGAAATCAGGGTCTAAGGTAGTTCAGGAAGAGAATCTGGTTCTGATAAAAATATAACATCTTGTTTAGTTTCAGCAAAACCAGTGTTCTCTTTACATATGTTTTTCCATTGGACGGCGGGTAAACCTATTTCTTTATTTTGAATCGTCTGGGACATGTATGTACCATTTTATTTATAAAGTGCCACAAATTTACGCAATGCTGTACAATTCAGCGATACAAACACAATAGAGACATGGGAAAAGTGCATATTTACTATGCTATGGGACATATGCTATTATTAGGGGACATATTTACTAAGGTGTCAAATGGGTTGAAAAGTAGTAAATCTCAATTTACTAATTTATTAATTTTATTTTTCAAACTTGCCTGAAGCAACTTTTCAATTGTTTGACCTAGTTGTTTAGAAAAGCTTTGATGTGCTAATCAGAAAAAAAATGCATTATGTATTGTCTTTATGCATCCATATTCTTGTGCTTTTGCAACAATTTCCCAATTGGACGAAAATAAAAATGGACATTTTTATCTTTAGTGAGTATGCCCGACTGAGTTAGAATTCTGCAGAAATAATGAGTATGTGGAAGGATCTTTGTCTAGACAGCTTCCTTACTGTATGGTATCACCTCCCTCTTGTGGCTACTTTAATATAGTGCACCCATGATTCTTAGTAACAAAGTATGGTTCAAAAAAGAAATAGTCAATCAAGGTCTAAACCATCTCCAAACTACTTCTTGGATCAAACACCACTGGATGTCAGTTATTATTATAATTAAAAAGTTTGTCAAATGTTAACAAATCTTTGCACTGACCTTAGTATGTTCACATATTAATGCCATCCCCTTTACTGTACCTTTTTCTTAAAGGAACACTCCGGCCAAAATTGAAAATAAAATGTATTTAATAAAAGTTAGTAATTCATATTTACTAACACATGCATTTTTTTTTTCAATTTTGGCCAGAGTGTCCCTTTAAAGCGAACACCCATTTTCTTTAGCCTTTCTGTATAGCTAATGCTTTCTATTTATACAGTGAAATTAAAGAGTTCTATAAAGAAGGAGGGATTGACAGGTTTATTTTTACTTAGGAAACATCCCAACATCTTGTGTTTTCCCATGAAGTCTCACAACTTTGGCATGATCTGATTGGTTGACTTTGACTTTGATAATGTTCATTAGGACAGTAGTACATATGTATTTTATACTGCTTGGGATGTGCTTAGAATGTGTCTCTACTATTGCAGAATATGTTCTTTAGCGGTGTAGGAGCTGTTGTTTGAATATACTGGGAGAATGTGGCCTTTATCAATATACTGTACTGCTAAAGCAGTCTGGCACAGCACCTGATTTTGGATAAGGGAGACTTTTTTCCAGCTCATAACTCTACGTAGTCTCTCTCTCTCTCGCTCTCTCTGCTTCTCTTCCTTACTATACTTTAGATGTCAGAAGAAACAGCCCATCTTCAGTACTATGATATGCAAAGGAAGGATGCCAGATTCTATCTATCCCGCTGAGCTTTCATATCTGTAACTCACACCTATTGTATTGATTTTTATGAGCTGCTGACAGTTAGCATTGCACTTTACAGAGAAGCAAGAGTTATGCAGAAAAAAAGTCTGTATTTTTACAGCACTGTTCTTAATCTTAAGCAATCTCCAGCCCTCCTATGTACACAGCACCAAAAAAAAGACAGGATAGATGATGTGTCCTGAAGGAAAAAGATATAACTGTTCCAATATAAAACAGCGTCTACTGCAGGTGTTCAGAAATCTGCAAGGAGATGGGGCAGCTGCCAGTGTTGAACAGAGGAGAGACTTGAAGCGAAGACAGCTAAAGAATAATATAAACTGAAAAATGTTCTCTATTATATTATCTTACTTTATGGGATATGTTTATCAACAAGTGTGTATTCATTTACATTCAATCCTAGTAATATAAAAGGGTTTCCTGATTTGTGCCTTTTGGGATTCCATACAATACCTCAGCCTGCAATATACAGTGGTGTGAAAAAGTGTTTGCCCCCTTCCTCATTTCCTGTTTTTTTGCATGTTTGTCACACTTAAGTATTTCGGAACATCAAACCAATTTAAACAATAGTCAAGGACAACACAAGTAAACACAAAATGCAATTTGTAAATGAAGGTGTTTATTATTAAAGGAGAAAAAAAATCCAAACCCTCATGGCCCTGTGTGAAAAAGTAATTTGCAGTTTGAATTGGAAAGGCCAGTCCCTGGGTATAACTAACCATATTTGTGTACACAAGTGAGGGACAGAGAAATAGACAGGTCTGGATGACTGATTTGGGGCCCTAAAGCTGAATGTCAATATATGTCTTACACCCTTGAAGATTAGGAATATGTGATCAAATATCACCAAGTTATAATTCTGCCAATTGTATATCTGAGTTAACTGAACCTATTACATATTGCAAGTAAACCATTCCATTGGTTAAGCCTTTAAAAAGTTCCTGACACCCAACTTTCTTGTTTGGTACATAAGTTAATACATATGTTTCCAATCTGAGAGCAAGTGACCTCTCTTGTAAATGAAATTAGTTTGCGGGCCTGTTAGTTGAAATGTATGCTGGATTTGAAATTGTCCCTCTCAGAAGATGAAGTGTGTTGTAGGCTGCCAGCAAAGGTTTAACTGTATGACTGTGTTTCACTGTAAATAAGCCAATTCCTTGAAATGATACTTTACTTACCAGTAACGGTATTCATTTTGTAAAGAATACACATTGTAGTTTTTCTTGCAGTCAAATAGTGTTTTTTTCTGAAGAGTGGATTTTAAGGCCTCACTCACATTTAGTATTGTTATTTGATTTGCAGTTTTCCAAATGTAATTGGGTACTGAGGTTGATTCCATCCTGGACATCATCTGCATGGAGATTCTATGTTCTCCCTGTACTTGTGTGGGCACTCCACTCTCATTCCGCAATCCAAAAACATCATGCTAGCTTGGTCCTAGTCTTTTTCTGTCTTTGTGTCTTTGAAAATTGGGGAAAATAGATTGTAAGTGTTACAGGGGCAAGGACTGAAGTTAATTGTTAATCTCTGTAAATTACTGCAGAATATGATGATTATGATGAATTTATACTAGTAAAGTAGCCATTGAATGTCTTTGTACAGTAAACACTTTACATTGTAATAGTCTAAGCATTATTACATTCCAGAAGTCACAATCCTGCCGACCAGACCAGACATTGGGTTAAACAGCTAGTAAATTGGCCTCCTTAATAAACACTGTGTACTTCAGCTACTTACAGGACTATGTCTGTTAACAGGACCTTCATATTAGTGTTAAAGAACAATAAACAGAAAAACTTTATTCATTAAAGCAAGAATCTGATTGTCGAAGTGTATTTATGTCACTTTGGGTCACTAAAACTTTTTTTGCTGCATTCTTTGAGAGGAATTATCATTCATAATATTGGTTCAAATATAGTATCCTTTCTAAATAAATTGAAAAAAAAAAAGTTTATTGTATAGCTGCAGACACTAGATGGCGCATCTAGAAAACTAAAATTCAGCAGAGCTTCCAAAAGAACAGCTGCACAGAACAGCACAATCTCTGCAAAGGAGCAACATCACTGGAGGAGGGGCTAAATTCTCTTCACAGACATGGAAAAGATATTTACACCAAAAAATGAAATTCATAGAATATCTTTAGAATTACTGTATATGTTCATTCTTCCCTCACAAAAGTTCTAAATGGTGTCTGCAAAGTGATATAGTGTACATACACTTACCTGGATTGGGAAAGGATGAGGGCAGGCAGCAGGCAGGTGCAGTACTGCTGACGGTCACAGTGGTCGGAGTAACTGGGCTGACCCTCCCAGAGACCCTGGTAGTTCTGCACCTGACTCCCTCCAATAGCACTTCTTGGTGTGTGTTTGTAGGTTTGTGTGTCAGTATAAATATATATAGAGGTGTGTATATGTGTGCGGGCCTCTGCTATCTTGTTTCCTAGTGGGCCCCAGCACTCCAGTCCAAAGCTGGATCCCGAGGTATGTTAACTGGATCACAAGCAGGGGTATTACTGCAGAGAGCAGCAGATGCACCACACCAGGGCCCAGTGAATAGAAAATATCCCAGTTGGCACATAAGGCATAGGTGTGCGCACAGGGTGTCCATAGTGTGCCCGGGAACACCCTAATGGCAGCACGCTGGATGATACACTACATATAACATGCCAGTGTGAACCTAGCCTTAAGATTTTTTTTCTTTAGGGGCACACCCTAATGAAATGGCCTGCCCACACCTATGACACAGAGTAGTAAGTTACAGCATAGACGAAACAATAATTGCACTACTGCACGGCTACTGAATTATCCCACATAACCGGGTAAAGGGGGTGGAATTTGGAAAATAATATTAATTTGGGGCATGAGTACATTGGCTAGGAAGGTAAGTGGGCCAAGTTCAGAATTTTGCACCTAATGTTAGATATGCACTGGTCACATCTGCAGTGACCCAATTGTCTTTTTTTTTTTCTTTAATCGGCCATTAGTCCCCCAAGGACTTTTGCCAGTTGACTGTACTGTATTTATGTCGCTTAGATTGAGTGGGTGGAATCTTCACGGATTTAGCTGTGCCAGCGCCATTTTTTTAAGAGGTGCTTCTGGAGGGCGAGGTATTATCTACAAGCTACCCCTTGGGCACCTGCTGCTGTGGCAGTTCTTTGCTGCTGCTGCTGCTGCTGCTGCTGCTGCTGCTGCTGCTGCTGCTGTTGTCAGTCTGCTTCCCCTAATTACTCTGCATCCCACAGTGTTCTTGTGATGCTGTGCCCCACTTCATCTAATGATACACTTCAGCTGTCCTGTGCACATGTATTCCTGCATCTTGGCTGCTTCAGTCATCTGTGTCCCTGCATGATGTTATATTTCAGCTGTTCAAGTACTCTCTGGATCATGCTACTGTTATGCTGTTTCTGTCTACAGGTCCGTTACCACTAGTGTGGGGGATAACATGGGGTCCATGAGCTGAAGCTTGCTCACACCAAACTCCATGCCTTTGTGGGGGTTAATGGTGAAGGCTGGGAGATACTTAGACTAACCAGTGAAAACCCCATTGCAGTAAGAGGATCCGCTGTTGAGTTCCCCCACGTTGTAATAGACTTTCATCACCATAAGCACCCATCTCTTTAAGAGATTACTTAAAAAGTCTGTATTTACAGAGATCAGCAATAAGCATTAAAGGAGAACGATAGCCTTATAATGTCTAGGGGTGATTAGGTAGGGGAAGGGGGAAGATTTTGGTTACTGCACTTGCTCTTTTTGGCGAAACAAACAGGAACCTGAAGAAGAGTTGCTTGCAGCAGCTGTCAAGATCATAAGAGAGCAGGATTGTAGAAGAGAGCAGGGGCAGCACTGGAGCCACATTTTTAGGCTCCCTTCTACAATACCAGTCTCTTCTGATCATAAAAGCTGCCGTGGTGCTCCCTCTACATAAGCACCCCTAGAAAAAATGAACCCATAGTGCTCAAATTGCCAAATTCTATTAAAGTTACCAAAAACACCGTAATAGTTTCACCTAATATGTGATGTTTATACCTTTGTAACCAGGCAGACAGGTAGTTGTAGGTTATAGTAGAGAGAAATACAGATGGGGGTCCAAACAGAGTGATAAGTAATATTTAATAATCTACAGTTGCGAGGCTGCTGAGATGGCTGATATCTGTAACACACAGCACTCATTTCATATTTTTCTGGTACTTTAACATTTAGGAAAGAAAGACAGTAATAAAAATCTCCTATTTCTAATACCCAGTGTCATTTTGTTCTCTGGGCCGTTTCTTGTTTATTCGCAGTTCTGCATTTTGCCTTTGATGGCATTTGTCATCTTTTTGGTTTCATTCTTTCAATTGTCCATTTTGTTTCTAGTCTTTCATCTGTCTCTATTAACTATTCAGCCAGGCTATTCAGCCTCATTTTTCTTACATAGGTCTTTATCATCTGTTCGTGTTAATGTACACAATGTTTTCCTACGTGTGCATTTATCTTCAGTCTGAAACCATCTGCAGCATGTATTTTCTGCTATTTGGTTAAGGTCTAGTGCCTATTCCATTCTGCACATCCATTTGTAGTATCTGGAGAGCTACCTATTTATCTCCATATGAGTGAACGTTTAATGTAAAAACAAAACGGATGCAATTCAAGATTGTTTTGTCGACTTGTCAAAGAATCAGAGTGTCCTATAGATGCACAGTTGTTAATTACTCATTTTAAGATTGATTGTCAGGTTATCTCTGAAGCCTAAGAAATGCAATGTATATTTCATTGTGGATGTATACCTTTGAAGTGAAAGTTAAAGAAGGAAAAATAAATACAAATAAAAATTCCCATTTGTATGAGCACTTGTAAAAAAAGTTATCGGAGGCGGGGAAGTTAAATTTATAAATCGTATTGTGTTCTGTCAGTTTATTTACTGATAGCAGTCATGTTGTTAAACAGACTTCACCCAGTCTCATTGTTTTCTATGGTGCTTTTAGATAATAATATTATGAATTAATTATATAAATAATAATATAATATATATTACATATATATAGCATATATTGTATTCAGGAAGTATACCCTAAAGCCCAATTCATAAAGATCAACGGCTAAATATTACACTTTATAAACAAAATGTAAAATTTCCAGAGGCACCGCTATATACAGTAATTAAGTGCATTTGAGGCATTTTGCAATTTTCGGTGATACTGTCACTTAAAGAATAGAGATTAATAGCAAACAGCATTGCACAGACAGAAGACGATTTAAATTATCTACAGTAATTGCACTGGATTTTACATTAATAATTGTATTTATTTTTTTTAATAACATTTTAGTGTAACAACCCTAAATAAGTAAAATATGTCTTTTAACCAAAGAACTCAATATATTGTGTCTGCTTTCTATAATAAACTGCTAATGTAGATGATGGCATGCGTATATGCGAGAGGTACTTATAATGATGCAATAAAGAAATATTTTGTGAGGATTTTGCAGGACTTTACAAGGACTGGGTGGAAAATGTCAGTGTGTGTATACGTCGGTCACAATGCATTTTTATAGCGCATGCAATGTTTAAATGCTGCCAAAAAAACTTTTATACTATGGGAAATATATATATATATATATATATATATATATATATATATATACAGTATATAATATACAGTATGTTGCCATTTATGGGAACTCCATTTCTATTTTTTGCTGCATGTGTTTATGTTTCCTAGCACCCTACCAGATTGCGATATCTCTACAGTGGATTTTTTCTATAAAACATATATAAAATAGTAGCCAATAATCCAGATTTGTAAATGAAAAGTAATGCCGGTCTAGATGATGTACAGATATATTTTATATCAGTGTGAATAACTGAATCAACATTATCTACTGAGCTATTTGTAGGCATGGGTATCAGATATGTCCCACAGCATTTGTTCAGCTGCAAACCCCCAGTAATTGGGAAATCATAGTTCAATGCCTATAACTACATAGATTGGATATTCTTCCACTCACGCTTTTCTGAAGCAGCTGCTAACGCCCCTCCCACTTCCACTGTAATCCCTTTGTTGCTGATAATGTTTAGAGAACACATTTATTCCATACCTGTGTGCACCAATAGAGTCTCCATGTCTGATTTCTAGATCCTGTTTATCCATCGGGATGCTATTATCCTAAATTGCCCAGATGAATCTGCTCATGCTATCTTTAAAGACAGCATTTTTCAGTCAGTCTGTCTTAATTTAACATCCGTTCCCTCCTTCTCCATATTTGCCTCTGCTTTTTTGTCTTCATAAATATATTTGATGTTTTCTCCTGGTATTTTTATGTCTCTTGTAATTATTATTTATTTCATTTCACATAACCTGGCTAGTTTCTTTAACCTTAGTGTTTTTTTGGGACTGCATTTTGCCAGTACATTTTTAGGCTGTTTTTATTTTGTGACTTTTAAATGTTTGATTTTTGCCTTATTTGTACCTTTTTTTCTTATGTTTAAAAAAATATGAATTTATTTTAATCTTATGTGACACAAAGTATTCATGTACAGCCAAACCGTTTTGCAGACTTCCATATAATATTGTTTCTCGGGTTTACTTATTATTTCTCATTTTTAGCCATGTCCATTTTTCTGCACAGCACTAGTGCCCAGATTAATTTCTCTTCATTTTATGTGTAACCTGTGAGCCTGGCGAGTCAAAGGTTAATGTCCAGAAGGGGCTGAGTGACCTTTTTTCAATCTGGATATTGAGTGAGGAGGATGGGCAGTGTTGATAGACATCTGGCCTCCTGGGATATGCATAATGAGAAAGGAGATCCCATTTTGTGGTTTTGGGAGCTCTTGTTGCTGCTAACTCTACAACTTGATTCATGGTTCCATGGAGTAGGTGGAAATTACACCCTATCCTATATCAAAAAGCTCATGGCTCCACTGGATCGAACAACCTTGGAGTGAAAGTTGCAACATTTTGGGTATGGATTGGTTAAAGAATTCTTACTTCTCTTCCCCTACCAATCCAAGCACATACTGTTGCACCCTTTATTTATAGTGACTATGGCTGATTAAATAGAGTTAAGTAACAGAGTTACTGTTTTTACTCCCTCCTTGACAGGATGATTTTACATGGATGGCTACAACTGGCCATAACATGGATAAAACTACATGATGGTAGTAACTCTGCTTGATTCTCAACTCTAGTCTTCTTAGTCAGACTCAATTACTAGATGAGTTATGCATTCTCCTATTCACATAATATAATCACATATTACATCAATTAAAACTGACAAACACTTTAGTTAAGACTGTAGAACCTTTGTGTATGTGTGTGATTATAAAGCAAAAACGTGTGCTCAAAGTAATGTGTTCCCTTCACTAAAATATATTTATACGAGTAAAACATGTTTGCATAATTGTATTAATCACAGAGAGCCTTATGTGTCTAATATTTGTATTAATTTGTGTGTTTTGGAGTTGTATTAATGGCGAGCAGAGTTAATATTAAATACCGTCCGGTGACCTACTTTAATGATGCAGTGTCCCACCATGGTCAAATTTTCAACTGCTGCTCATTACATATCTCAGACGAGGAAAAATGTCTTTTATTTGGCCGACAAAAGCTTTAAAGAGTTTTTATTGCTTCTAAAATCAGTTACTAGTCTTTACAAATTGGAAGTCTGGCCAGGGATCATACTGTTTAACTTGGTGAGCCGAGGATGATGGGAGATCTAGTTGTAAAATAGCTATTTAGAATACATGCTAGATATATAAATATGTTATGATTTACCAAACCAAGTTTTATTAATATTAGAAGAGAAAGAAGTACTGTTGACTGTATATATTGGTGAACTCAGTGCTGCTTTTTGAAGCACAGTTCTGTACAGTACTGCACTTAGTCTGGTCAGTGTCCAGCTTAAAGTGAACACATAAGTGTATATATAACGTTAAAGAAATGAATCTGTAACCAGCACTGCCATGTCTGGTTTATATACTTCTTACAGGAAAACCAACGGTGCGATGTGGTGTATATGCTTTTTTCTCATTGACGTTTTGCAGAAGCAGTTAATTGTGATTTACTAGCTCCTACTTCAGTTTCCAGCCTGACATAACTCAGTTCCTATCCTTTGAATCCAACTTCAAATTATACTATAATACTATAAGCTGTCCTCTTACAAAGAGATATATGGTTCCTTGTCATTAAGCAGTACCCCACTGATAGAGAGCTCTCCTTTAATTCTGATCTTGGTTCAGGTCATTCTCCCTGCCAAGATCCATGGGATGCAAATATTGTTTCCAAATGGAATATTTAGGGCATTACTGCATTCCCTTAAAAATAAAGTTCCCCAGCAGATTTTTTTTTTTTTCATCTCACTGCAGTCCATTCTACTGCAAAGCATTCCCCCTCCCTAATCCTCATCCTGTGTTATGTGGAAAATAACATTGGCAGAGCAGCTCAAGGATGTGAGCAGAATATATATATTTTTTTGTTGTTGCCATAAACGCACCTGCAGTTTGTCCGCAGAAAGCCTCAGGGATGGGAGGGTGCAAAAAGGGTAGGGGGGGGAGTTCGATTTGGATTTTATTTATTTACAGTGTGCAGATGCTACTAGGCAGCTGAAGAATGCAAATGAGTGAAAGGTGAACAAGAGCTTAAGGGGAATATGTAGAACGCTGAACGTGAGTTAAAATGCTAAACTGCAGGAAAGGTATCATAAAGAGAGAGAGGTGCCTACAAAAGAATAATAAATTGCCATGATATCAATCTGTATGGGAGAAAAGCAGATGAATAGCTTTAATGTATGAGTGCGGAATGAGAAGAAAAGTGAGGGGAAAAAAAAGGATCAAATAAAAAAAGATTTCCTATGCAAAGAGATGATTGAAAATAGCAGACAAGATAAGCAAAGTGAAAGGGAACTGGTAACAAAGGATGGATGGAGGTATTGACATAATGACAGAGTATGAACTTAAGAATGGAGGTGCTCATACAAAAGACTTTGAGATGGTCATCCACATCTATTAACCATGGTCCTCTCAATCAATGTAAAGGTTCTGAATTAAGATCAAGACCCACTCACTAAAGCATCCAAACGAAGGTGTACTTAGCAGAGGGCAGGACACTGGCTTTTGTAATGATGTCACACTTCTGATCAGGCTTGCTCTTATTTTGGACCCGTGACATTGGTTCTGTCTGATATTATTAGAGAATAAGCAGTAGAGTGTAATACCATATTAGCCATAAACATAAGCAGAGATCTATTTCGACTTATCTCAGAGAATGAGCACTCGCGCTCACCAGCAATTTCATAGTTTTTGCAGGAATCCTAATTCATAGGAATTTGTAGATTCTTAAAATATCTGTTTTTGTCTAGCTATTTAAGTATATACATTAACACATTTATATTTTCATCTGAACTACGGGCAACATTGAAAATTCAAAAGCTGCCATTTACAATATATGCCTGATAGTTGCATCCGTTAGATTTAAATTGGCTTTCTTTAAAGATAAAGCCCCATTTTGAATTGCTTTGTGCTTTATTGATTTGCTGTTAGAAGACATTCTCTGACATTCTTTTGACATTGCAACCAGCAGAAAGTTTTTGTTTGTGCTTTAAACCATGTATACAATGTCTAAAGTAAATAATCATCTGGGAAAAAAATGGTTTATTTTCATTCTGAAAGTGTGAAATATTTTTTGTGCTTTTCTTTGCCAACTGACTCTTTAGTAATATAGTATACTTGGGAACTTGCCAGAATTTAACCAGAGACTCTAGATTTGGTTAGAAAATACTGAGGGGGTTATTCAGTAAAGTCCGAATTTTTGCATATAGGTGTGAAATTGCCAGATAAAGACAGTTGCAATAGGCTGCTGCTGTCGCAGTTGCATGTTTATAATGAGAATATTGTCTCAGTTGCAACTTTATTATGGGAAGATTGTCACAATAGTAACTTTAAAAAATTGTTGCGACTTTATAATGGGGAAATTTTCACGGATTTGCTATTGGAATCTGCAGTTTGAGAATTCGACACTCGAATTTGGACTTTAGTGAATAACCCCCTAGAGTCTCAAGGTAAAGCTATGCATTTTTTGGGTATAGGAGACAATGGTCAGCCCCATGAGCAGGGCCGGCATCAGCACACGGCATAGTCGGGCAAGTGCTGGGGTCCACAGAGCCTCTGAGGGCCCCCCCGGCACTTGTCCGCCCCAGCACTGGCCTGCCCCAGCACAGGACGCAGGTGCAGCGTTCTGTGCTGATGCCTGGCTGCTGTCAGCAACCCCCCCCCCCCACCCGGACTCACTCACCACTCTGGAGCGTCTTCACCAGCCAGCCGTGTAGGTGATGCCTCGCTCCTGCGTGACGTGATCAAGTTTGGACATCATTAATGTGGTGACGTCATTGCGTTTTCTCCTATTCTCTCCACTGAGGCTCTGTCGCCCAAGGGCCCATAAAAACCTGGAGCCGGCCCTGCCCATGAGTTTCATGTAAATATATTTTTTTTAAAAATAGGTTGTACAAAACAGCACATTTCCTATGAATTCCCATAGATACAAATTCGAAGGATTTTATTCATTTTGCAAGTTTACCTCCTGAGAGAAAAATGTGTAGTAAATGTGAGGGAGCCACAAAGTTGTGGACACATGTGAGATGGCACAGTAAACAGTTGCTTTTTGGAATTCTGGATGTCCGTTACATTTTTTGTGTTGGAATTGAGAGTGGAGTGACCCCTCAGACGGTCCAACTGGCTGCTGACTATTTGCATTTATTAAGAGAGCCGCAAAGAGCAGGCAATACAACAAATATGCATAGTCTATGCATATTAGTCTATGTCTATGTATTAGTAAAGTCATGTTTCTTATAGTCTTGTTCTGTAGACTAATAAATATGAAGTTCTGTTGAATTTTCACTTTAATGAACAATAACTTGCATACTGACTGACTAATATATGCATAATATGTATTTCTATTAATTTTATTAATATATATTTAATATACAAGATTAAAAATGAGAGGTTCCTGGGGTAAGTGCCTTAATTTGTTTACTGATGATCACAGGTGAGTTAAAATATCCCTGTCAATGAACAAAGGGTCTGACCAGTTGCAAAGACATTAATTTCTAAAAACTCTGTGTACTCGGTTCCTTTACAACACACTTTTAAAGAAGAGCAGGCAAAAGTAGACAGTGTTAATGGTATACCCCTGTGATTTATTATGCACGTTAGCTATGGGAGTGTGGCGGGGGGGGGAGAGGAATTATGGTTTATTTTGTGTTATTTGGCAGCGGGTGACAGACTGTCAGGGTTGTAGCAGGAACTTCCACAGGACACCCTCACTGCGGGTGGGAATTGAGACGTGTGCATTCTTCCTGTAGCAGTGATCTAAGTTCTTTCTCTATAACATTCCTATTCTATCTCCTCCTTATCCTACATACTACACACACCCTAGAGGGAATTTCCCCATCATTTCTCTCTCACTCAGATTTTCTGGCTTACCACCCATTCCCTCCTCCTTTACTTTGGCCCAGCATGCTGTTGCTGTCAAACTGCTTGCTCTCTTGGTTTCCCTAGAGGCACCTTAACAACATAAGAATGGGCTTCCCAGGCTTTGTCAGATGGGGAAAACAGTCATTGATTAACAGTGACTGTAATTAGGCTCCAGCCAGCTGCTGCAGCTATCCAAGATCCCATGGCAATGGGACTTTTTTCTTGACAAGTTAGTGGGCCCCATTTACAGGCAGGGGAGGGCATGTCACAAAAAGAGTGGTTGCTGGGAAAAAGACTAATGGAAGACAGTGCTGATATTGCCATTAAGAAGCCTCTTGGGATAGGGCAGCTAGAAGCTCAAGCTCTTTAAATATGTTGCTCTTTAGCAGATAGGCTAGGGAGTCCCTGTAGACCATCAAATAATCACACAATTTATTCAGCTTATAGTAATAATAATTACATAAATTGCTAAATGCCCACCATTAACTGTCTTCATGCGAGGATGTGTTTTCTGTTATATAAAGAAGAAATCGTCTAAATAAAGCTAACCCTTTTCTTTTGAGATAGGCGTATTAATATGACAACTTTTTAGAAAAATGTACAGTAGCTACAGATGTTCTTTTATGAGGCAACACAGCAAGGATTTCTGATAGCAATATTGAGAATAAATGATTATTATAATGCTGTCCAATTCAAGGAAAAAAATATACCTAAAAATGCCTGTTGTTTAGTAGACTTTAAGTCACGTCCAGGACTCATTGAGAGATCTTGATGACCTAATTTGTGCCATGCTTGGGGTTGGGAGCTAAACACGATGGCAGAGTCAGAAGATATCATGGGAAGTATGGAAGACAGTGGAAGACTTGTGGACTTTACCATAATTTACTGCTGCTGGGGTTCTGTAAAACATGAGTACCATGTGGTATGTGAAAGGAGACCAGCTCCTAAGATCCAAGTGAGTTTGTGATGGTAAACCTTTAAACCATAGCTATCAAACCTATCGTTTACAATAACTGAATAAATGTAAGGCTAAACTGGTTTGAGTACATATTAAAAAGTACCTACACATAAAAGAAGTCATATAGTTTTATTTGGTGTTTTATCAAACTGTTGTAAACATAGAATACAAACGGGATCATACCGTATTTAAGACTTTTTCTATAGCATTCAAAATGCATAAGTGTTTAAAGTGTGATTACCAGTACTGAATATATTTATTGTAAAACAATCCTATTGTATAAACTTTGGAGCTGTCTTATTTAGGTTTCTTAAGCCTAAAGTGGCTGTTAAAAAGAAACAGAAGCTTGTAGTTAGCTGTGTAGCAATGGTAAATACAGTGCACAATTTTCTATACATGAATTTTAGCATCATGTTTATATTAATTTTTTTGTAATATATTTTATAAGTGTGCAGTTGGCATAGCCTATACTATTAGTCTGGGAAAGCTTACTCAGTCATTTGTCCTTCCTTAGAAAATTCAAGAAGACAAATGTTATCTTTGTTCCCTGGTACTCTGGGAGTGAAAGGATGTTTCAGTTACTGTGGTTCTTCACTGATATTAGAGTCTTAGCATAGCCAATTCATTAACTGGACACTCTAGAAGTTTCATTAAGTCTAGTTAGAGCAGCCCTTTGCCCATCTTAGTGGTAAAAGATGTAGTCCTCATGGTGGTTGTAAGTTTCAACTGAATGTAGGAAATGTAAGTTATTTACACTTGGTATCTATACAGCCCAGATTTTTTACAATCGCATATACCTGGTGGATATCCAGTTGTTTAGAAGACATATAATTCATGTGTGGCCAATTATTTTAAGGCATTTCATGCATACAATATGATATGCAGCAGGACAATTCATACATTACCCACCTAAGTTAATAGTTGCAGACTCAGTAAAAGGAATGTAAATTCATCCACTCTGTCAGAACTTATGACCACTTTAGCTTTGTATGTGAATGGACGAAGACATAAATCTGCTTCCTCTGCACAATGTGTGGGATATCACTTTAGAGGTGCCATTTCAGGGTGAAAATGGATGATTTCTGTATAGGAAGCAAGAGGTTTACAGAGATTTGGGAATTGGCTAGGAAATTTTATACACCTCAACTAAAAGAAGTTGCCACAGCTGGGTAAGTTTCTGGATAGGCAGAAAGAACTAAAACTATTGTTTTTCTGGATTGGCAGGACAATCTTGCATTGCTTTTTTTCTCCTTTGCTTTGGGAGGTATATTTATTTAAAATTGTCCAGGAAGCAACCCATCAATCTCCCTATGCACATGCACAGTGAATTTTGCTGGGCCAAACCATTTGTCACTTTCCAAATATTTCTGGTTATAATGTAAAACTGAAATAAGGAGAACACTTGTTCCCCGAATCCTTTCATTTTTTGAGCTTTAAAGTTAACTTGTTCAGGAAGGTACTGAAATCCTTCAAATTTCTGTGCGTTTAAGCAGTGTGTCCCATAAAGCCAAGGCCATTTGCTTTCCTGACATGGGGAATTCAAATCAGTTTAGTTACATATAACAAATGCTGGCCTTTGGATAACCAAAAAATATTTACAAATTGACAAATGGCCTGTGCTCAGTAAAAGCAAATAAAATTCAGAGCTCTATAAAGTCCAAGGGACTTAAAATACTTATGAATGGCCATAAAAAGCACACAATGCATTAGCATGTATGCATTTCAGTTTTATTTGTATTTGTTTTAAAAATCAGAAACCAAAACCTTCTGCAAAAATTCAGAGCTAAAGAAAACCAAAACATAGACAGATAACACCTGTAAAGACTAATGTTCTGATTATTTTCTTTTCAAATTGATGTATTCCCTTATTCTCATTTTAAATATGTTTATAGTTTACAGTACTTTCTATATGCTTGTTCTCTGTCAGTGGGAAAAAAGGAAAATATCTATTTGCAGGACTCCATGTGCCAAAGAGACAGAACGTTTCCAGAATTTACTTTAAACTAGGGTGACACACACCCCTGGGGTTTGGCCAGACTGCCTCCAATCCCAGGATTCCATGGGAAGAACATGATGATGACATAACAGGTCCATATAAGTAAAAAAAAAAAACATAGACAGTCACTCCACTGCATGAGGGAAACCCCATTTATCACAGAGTGAAACACACAAAATTTCAGATTTCGCCTCCTTTGTCACACAGTTGAGTGACTGGCTGTGTTGCTTATACTAGTTTAGAGGTTTATACTGGGTGCATGGCTGGTGTACACATGTGAAGTTCAGGGTAGAGGTGCCAGAATCACTCTAAAGTGGACATAACAGGTCCCTTCATGTAAACCATAGACCAAAGTATGGTACGTCAGTACCAAATGTTCAAATTAGTAAATGCATTGTGTTGGTAGGTAGGGTGAATGCAATACATCTTTACCAGCACAAGTGGGTAAGGTTATAAGGAGGCAATAGATGAAACCATATCCTTGGGACTAATTATCTTGATGCCAAAAAGGCAACATAAATAATAAAGGTATTGAAACATACTGTATATATGATTTGTCATTTGAACAGCAGGTACTCTAATTGTTCCTTGTTAAGAGAAAATAATATTGATTATCTGAACAAAATAAGATTTTTTTTATTAATATGAAAAAAATGTGTGAACACAAACTACAATTTTATAACCACAAATCAGTTTTGTATGTATAAAATACACAACACCACTTCTTTGTTAATGAGGCACATTAGTCATGGCAGTATTACAAGTAGGTTCTCTGGCAGTCAAAGCAGGAAGGTTAAAATGCATTAAATATATACAATATTTTATTAAATTGTGTATACAGTAACTCTACTCTATCCCAGCAGCTGCCTGTGCCACAGCAAATATATTTGGTACATAAAGAATGCAATATTTCAATAAACCTTATATTTCAAAATGACCAAGTATGAACAAGCATCATCATCTTCTAGGGCAGAAAAAGCCTTTTATTTGTAATAGCACAGACAAGAAACATTGTACTTTGTAATGGTGCTGAAAAATAGGCTCAACTGTATAATGGCAACAAACAGTGACCAAGTTCACAAGTTATTCCTTGTGCTATGTTTAATATATCCTGTCGCCCTCTTTAATAAGCATACTTTTTTTTTGTTGATTATACTAATTTGGGAACAGCTGTAAAAATCAAAGTCTTAACATTAAAAGTTACACCAATATTCTCTTCTTATATTGTATGGTAGAATGCTTTATCCAGCCCTTAGAGCAATAAAATAAATGAGTTTCATAAATCAGTTTTTGTAAATATAAATACATTGTTTAACATGGCTACGAGCCAGCACATTCTTGTGTGACATGTAATATGAAAATAAAAACAAGAACTAATTCATTCATAAGTAAGGTTTGTGCATGCTATTTATGCTGAAAGGTCTTAACTGGAGTTAAAAAATGGGGAATTGTTGTTTTTAAGTCTCGAACCCCAGGACCTGGGGCCTATTTTCCTAGAAAGAGCTCCTCTATAATCTTTATTATATTTCAGATATTTCTAATTAATTCTGTTTGAACTTTTGCGCAGTGTACAGTGTTTCCTATATTAGAGTATTCTCTTTCCATGTATTAGAGATAACTGACTGCAGATAGCTAATTCCCATAAAGCCTAGCATAGTTGCTGTTTTTAACAGAGGAAGTAGATACAGTCACTTCTTAAAAAAGGAAGGCTCAATGATTAAACTGAGCTAAGAGACCTGCAAAATTAATATTTAGTAATAAAGTACTTATATACCTTTCAAGAATAAAGTGTACCTAATTACCCACAATCTTATTGCAGCAGAAATGTCTAATAATTAATTTATATCATGGCCAGCGTTTGACCCATTCCAGTGACCCATGGTAATCAATCAGCTGTAACCACTCAGGCCTACTAACAATTGACTGGTTGGTTTACAGGAATAAGTTTTAAAGTTTGTCCATGTCAATGTTTAAACAAACAACATTTTAACGGTATAACTACGTTTGTATAAGACTCTGGTCTCAGTTCCCATAAGATCATGTATATGTATTTACTAATCCTCTTTTTTATTTTACAAAAGCTGAAGGAAATCAGTTCTCTTTATATCATTTTCTAGGGACTGTGATCATTTGGAATGAGTAGGAGAAGAGGATCTTATAAAAAAGTGAGGCAGCAATTCTAAAGGAGCAACTTTTAAAAAATACCTGATCATCTGACATATTACATAAATGTGACGGGATCATAAAATGATTGGGAATAAACATCCTAGAGCAGGCCTGCCTGTTGGTCACTATGACCATGAAGACTGCTTTAAAATTTGCAGCAACCCATCAGTTTTCAACTCATGGATAACTTGCTATTGCTGAACTACAATTACCCAAATCCTACTGATGGATCCTTGTCCTTGCAATGCTGATAACATAAATCAAAGCTGCCTTATCCAAATGGAACATTAGTTACATCTGGTTTAGGCTTATTCATTAAAATACAAATTCGTCTGTTAAAGGGAAGTAGCATCATTTCAGGACTCTATGCTCCAATAGTCTCAAATTTGCAAAATTCGCTACTCCTTATTCATGGAGCAGCTGATTCCCTTATCGATGAACAGAGCTGCATTAGACACAATTTATTGCCTAGCCGGGTATACTGTAGCCAGTTGAACAGCAGTAGGATGCATAATCATTTGTGGTCATGTAGTGATGTCATCCTCACAATGTACCACTAACTTTATTATTCATTAATATTATGAATAGAATATGTATTGTGAATATTAAATTCCTTTCTATGTCACCATAACTCTAGTTCATGTTATTACTTGGTCGCAGTATACATTGTCACATATACATGAACAGTTGTATTACACCATATCAGAACCCTGCCATCAACCCCCTATGTCGCCATTTTAATCCAGTAAATTCATTGGTAAATTGGACACAGTACACCTTGCCAAATTTACTATTTTGACAGACTCCAGCACTTGATGAATAGTCAAATTACACGTGCATGATCAGTGATACAAAGAGCTACATAAGTCCACATTCATCGTAAGCATCTGAATTGTACATGAATTCACTACATTACAGAGTTACTGAACATATGACGATGGAGAAGTGGCGAATGAATGTGAATTCAGACCTCTGAGTGATTATTTAGACTTTCATGAATAAGCCCCGTATACATCCATGACGGAATATGGGTAAGCCCATCTAAGATAATGAATAATACCCCAATACCTGGTTAAATTCTCATTGCTTTTGAGTTTATTTTCCATGCATGAACTCTTGTATGCAATTTGGAAAAAAGGCCCTTTGTGGCACACCCACATACTGGATAATGAAGGCAGGCATGCTTAGCAGATTATAATGGGAAATAAAACTTCTCTGAACAATAACAAAACAGAGCTAGCTTTATGGTTTTGCATCAGCACACTAATAAAACCACAGAAGTGACATTTAATTTCATATATCCTAATAGCCCTATCAATAGAGATTAGCTCTCGGTTCAGTTCTCTAAACACATGGAAAAAGTTTGTGGTTTGTATGAAACCTCTAGCTCTCTGCTGATTCATTTTTTAAAAGGTTTACTGAAATTAAGCATCTCATATTTTGCTGTCCTTGATGATAACAAAAATGTGTATCGTAAAAGAAGCCGTGTCTTATTATTAACAAAATTTCATACAGCAAAAAAACAGCAGCGAGGCAGTAATATATAACCAAGTGTCAAGACATATACCATGTCTACTAACAGATTTTATGGAATTTAGATGGGGACATCCTAGCCTCATTCAATAAATTTATTAGGGAGAGATTGGCATCTACCAATTGAATCCATGCTTTCCTTGTCCAGGACTGTTTTTCCATTCAGTAGTTTGTTTTTCAGGAGGGTGCCATACAGAATTCTTATATGTATAGTAACAATAATATCATTGATTATATTAAGGAGGCAGACTTTGGGATTGTGGATCCGTGGAACATTAAGGAAAGTGCTAACAAATTAGTCATTTTAATCCAAGAGTATGTGAAAACTTGACAGTTTTACACAGAATGAAATGCTGGACAGGAAGTTCTACTCCAAGAACATGTGTCCATGGATCTCAGACTCAAGATATTATAGGGGTAAAAGAATAAACTTATGTTCTGTGAGTCTGTCTTCAGTAGAGATTAGAAACTGATACAGTTACCAGGGAGGCCTTTAATTCTCAGATTGCTGCACTGTAATTTATTTTTTGCATCACCTGCAATATCTGTAGATTTTGGGGTTAGCGATTTGTATCAAAACAGAGTGGATCAAAGTGAAGACATGAGTCTTAATCTCAGTGATGCTCGCATGAAATTATTTGTAAATTCTGGAGCAATGCTAATATTTCAGTTCTGTATGTCTAATCAATATAAAATTACAGGAAGAAGAACATCAAAAAATGACAGAATCCAAATTTGGATTGGCAGTTACTCAAATACAGCACTTATAAGAAAACTGTTACGAAAAAGTTTAAATGATGAATTGTTTGCCTCCCGTTTGTTTTTAGCTCTTCGGATAGCAGCTATTTTGTATATGCCGATCAAACAAACCCCACCCAGTCCTATTGTTTTCTATTGAGTTTAGATAATACATATTGATGAAGTGCCACAAGAAATAGCAATGTAAAAGTTAAATATGCTTGTTAGACACCATGTAGATTTTTGTAAGCACATATTGCAAACACAGTATTTTATAACGTCATTTGGCTCATTTTCATTCCTTGATGTTACTGTCCTTCTATTAGAAACATCAGAAAAAAATCTTTAGATCAATCTAGGTTTTTGTAGATTAAGGGGGTAATTAATCAAGAAGCAAAGTGAGCTTCGATCCGTTCGGCTCACTTCGCTAATAGTAGTATGCGCATGCTGATGTCCTGTACGCGGACATCAGCATGTGCATTAAATGGATTCCCATCTCGGTGAGAGCAAAAGAGTTGCCTCACCAAGATGGGAATCCCTTTAACGCGCATGCTGATGTCCGCGTACAGGACATCAGCATGCGCATACTACTATTAGCGAAGTGAGCCGTACGGATCGAAGCTCACTTCGCTTCTTGATGAATTAAATCCTAAACCTTTGGCAATGGCAGCAGACTAGGAGCAATTGCTTGTATTTGTAGTTTAAACATAGCTACTGACTGGGGGGAAAAATGTGCCACTTGGTTTTTTATTTAATGTGCACCCCTCAGCTCTCTAAATCATTTCCCACAACAGTGAAGCCATAAAACAGAGTCCCTTTTATACATTAGGCATTATAAGGTCACACTTTGCCTATTCATTGCCTAAAATGACCCTGAACCATGGTCTGGGTTCACTAGAGGTAAAATCCTTTAATCAGGGGTCCAGGTCTTGTAAAAAAATTTGTAGTTTGTGGAGCTGAGTTTCCCCAAGGAGAGCGAGAAACAGTTTTTTGTGTGATCTGCTTAGGAAAGTTTATGCTTTGACTCAGGAATGTAGGAATTTGTTCTGTTCCCTTCAGTCACCCCTGATGTTTTACAACTTGTGTTGTTATCACAGGCTCTGCTCTATGTACTGTTTTTCCAGAAGATGCTCCACACCAACCAAGAATTGGAAATTAACTCATTGTTTGCCTGATGCCAACACAAAGGTTTTTTTTTTTCTTTTTTTTTTTTTGCTCACTTCGAATATTTCTGTGCTGATCTCAACAGGTTTGTAACATACTACATAATCGTTTATGTATAATGTGCTAATAAAGAGGGTGAAAATTGATTAAACATACCCAGAAGCAATAACTAGAGACAATAATAATAAAAGTACTCATTAGCTTTGCTCGCTATTTAGATCAAATGCAGTAAAATCTGACTATTCAGTAGGTTTTGGGATATAACAAGTACCGAGGGAATATTAACCAAAGAATACAGCTGGTTATGAGGAAGTGGTAGTGAGAGGTCCTAGGGACTGGTCCTTGTGACCATTTGTAAATGAACCCCAACACTTCACAAATGCATTATACAAAATGTAGACAAAAAAGAAAGTTATCACACACATAACAATGGACTGTTCCCACTTTCTGACAATATTAATAAATCATTATCTTTTTTTTTTTTTTTTGGACTGGTGTTCTCAAACAGACTTCATCAACATTTTGTTCTCTTTAAAGGGACATTTTACTTAAAATGTATGGAAGATGTTTCTTTCAAAATTTGTTGCTTTGTTTGTTATGATATAGACTGTTTGTCATCATCTCCAATAGGGAAGAAGTTTTCTTCATGGAAAAAAAAGGGAGTCTTCTGCCTAGTGCAGACTGCAGCTGGGCCCTAAATTAAAGAAGAATAGATACCCATTGCCTGTGTGATTAGCTGGAAAGGTTTCTCCAAGCTTGGCCTGAGGAAAGTTAAAAATTAAGTTGGCAATTGAGAGACTGCATTGAATACAAGAAGTTCATAATGAGTACTTGGTTGATGATTTTTCAGTCCTCCAGTAATTTATAAATGATAAATTACATAAAATGCTGAGACTGTGTATTGTAGCCTGCTTTGATGATGTTTTTTTACGATTCTCAAAAAACAAACAAACTGCAAGCAAGTTATCTGTATACTTCAGAAGAATCCATCATATGCTAACATTGCATCTTTAAAACTAACAAGATAGCCTTTTCCAGGGTACATTCCACAAGTCTATCTGCCGCTTAGTAAATGTTGAGAAGTGAATTTACGACTATTTTGGTGATGCAACTTGAATTTTAGCAAAGTGAATTCAACAGTTGAATTCATCGTGCAGTCAATAAGGCCCCAAGTATTCTTACATTACCCTATTTATCATCTCCTTTTTTATTCATGATTTTAAATGAACAATGATAAAATATTACATTTTCGTTACTCCCAGCATTCTAATATATGGTTGCAGTGTAAGTAGGTAAGTAAGAGAGCATCTATTTTTATTACTTACCCACACTTGTTAATGCATTTTGTGTAAAAGTATGAGATCTGTGCCTTTGGAGATGACTTAAAAAGGAACTCATCTTTACATATGCAGTACTATAGCTCAGTGAGAAGTGTTTCCCTCAGTAGATGTTTAATGTGATGCAAATTATTGAGTAGGCAGCACTGATAAACTCCTGCACCAGGAAATGTGTGTATGACGTGTACTGGCCAGTTTTCCATGAAAAGGTACCCTCCCCCAGACATTTTAGCCCTAATTACCACATGTGCACAAGTGAGCTTTCCCTCTGTAATCTCCTGCATTCCAACTTAATTTATGCGGCCAAAAGATCAGCACACTGCTTAACCAGTAGCAGTCAGGCAGATTTTTTTTCTCATGTTGCCTGACTTGCAGAACAGAAATGAGAGGGGAGGAAAATGTCAGCTCTCAGGAAAACTAATTAAGGAAAGCAAACTGCAAGTATTGTTTCTTCCCTAAATGTTTTCTTTAACTATTTGTGTCAGCAATTGGCTTAGTATAAAGGAGTTTTATATGTATGTGTGCAGTTATATTAGCACTATAGTGCCTCTTTAAAAAAGTAACATCAATAACTTACATTTGATCGCCATACAAAGTTGTGATGGGTCACATCTTCTGGGGCTCAATTATACTCAGAGTAAATGACTGCATGTCTGTCAGACAAAAAGATATTATCATATAATGAACATTTTTTCACATGGCAGAAATACTCACAAAATTACTTCTTTTGCGTTTCAGAGGTTGTAATGTAAAATATAGACCCAAATCTGTATATCACTGTCAGCACTGTATACTCCAAAGGGAAACTCTGCAGATAAAACATCCTGCCAAAACCAGAGTTAACTGGAAAAGAACATGTTTAAGAACAGCAATTTTAGAAAACAACTGACAACACTAAAAAATTATTTTTATTTATTACTCCTTTGTTACCATGGTAAACTGGAAGCCAAGATTTCAGTAATATCACAAATGGCTGTTTTTCATTATATAATACATATAGTAGAGAATTAAGGGTTGTCAACCAAAAGAGCCACCATAATATGAATGCATTTAAAGTTGGATTCTATTCAAGTTTAATTTTCTTAAAGGCAGGGGTGTATCTTAAATGCCATGGGCCCCAGTGCTGGAATGTCACCGGGGCCACTTTTCCCTACAGCACTGCCTTCTGGACCAAATAAAGAGGAACTTACGGAAAACCACAGGGAATCAGAGGGCATAGATTCTGCAGGGCAGATGGGGAAGGCAGCAATCGAGTGCAAATACATCCACTATTGCTATGCTTGGTACCTGATACTTTGCTTAATGGGTAAACTCACCAAAAATACATCTTTGAATTGGCATGTTATATGTTATCATTCAGCAACTATAAAAATGATCTCTTTGCAGTTTAAATCTTGTTTGTTTTTTTTTATTTCTTTGAGTCCTTTCTCTCTTTCTGCATATTGCAGCCATCATTTATAACCTGTTCTATTTGGAGCACTTCATAAATACTGTATTTACTGAAGTTCCATAGAAAACAATAGGAATAGAAGGGGAATTGTTTACCCAACAGATAAAAGATGACTGATTTCCACAGAAAGAGGGAGCAAAAAAATAAAAATCAGGAGATTAAATGAAGAGAGTACTACTGGGCAGGAATATCTCCAATGCTAATCTAATGAGATTCTTTAAGGAATTCAGTTTCAAACAGAATTATGTAAGAACAACTAATATCCAATGGGATTCTTTCTTTTCATGCATTACTGGTTCTTCAACATTCACTTTTACTATGTTGTGTAAAATGGAAATCTAAAGCAATGGTTTTAATATCTGAAATTTGGTCTTTTTTTTTTATTTTACTCCTGCATTTCAGTCTTTCACTTGTTTATCAGATAGTAGTTTTGTATATGAAAATAGAACAGAAAATGTAAAGTAGAGGGTATGAGAAGAAAAATAAGCAATGAGATGAGCAGTTTAAATTTGGTTTTATCCATCTCTGATGTGGAAATCACTGCATCTCAAGAAAATGTGCCCGTTGTGCAAATTCATTGGTTGCTCAATTCATGACTCGATGAAGCAAATTGCCACAGTGATTTCTGAGTGTAGTTTGGTGAATTGTAGTGGATGTTGTATTGAAGTTTAATCATATAAATATGCATTTTACATATAAGGAATGCTATAGCCTCATGCCATTATTGAGTTGTTTCGTCTAATTCAGGGGTCAGCAAACTTTAATATCAAAAGAGCCATTTTGCCCTCTTTTCAACTAAAGAAAAGTAGTCTGGAGCCGCAAAACATAACAGTTTAGAAACATTTTAAAACTTTTAATCTTTTTTTAAAATTTTACCTGTTACAACATGAGATTACAACAGAAGAAAATAATAACAAAAATAAAATATATAAATCAATATTATACTGATAAATAAACTTTATTCTTTTTTATTTTTTATTTCAGAATGGAGCCACAAGAAGGAGGATGAAGAGCCACATGCGGCTCCAGAGCCATGGTTTGCTCACCCCTGATCTAATTTAAAGGAATCAATGCCAGTAAAACCTGCATAAATGTGTATTCTGTGCTACTTTATGACAACACACACTAACTTTATATGTATATCTTCATTTTATTATGGAGACAAGAGTCTTACTGAGACAAAGCACCTCATGGCTACAATTATCTATTGTTTTTTTATTGATGTTAATGTGATCTAATGCCTTAGGCCAGGGGTCCCCAAACTACGGCCCGCGGGCCGGATGCAGCCCCCTGAGGCCATTTACCCGGCCCCCAGCGCCGGGCCGGTAGAGGCAGCTGCAACCCCCCCCCCCTCCTCCCCTCTCCTTACCTCTTACACGGCCCGGCTCAGTGTGCTGTGAAGCACACTGTTACAGTGCTTCTTTCTACCTCCCTCCCCCAGCGCATACTAATGATGTTATGAGACATCATCAGTAAGCGGTGAGAGAGGAGCGCTGTGTAACAGTGTGCTTTACACCACACTGAGCCGGGCCGTGTAAGAGGTAAGGAGGGGGAGGGGAGGGGAGGCGCAGGCTGCACAGTGAGGGGAGAGGGGGCAGGCAGCACAGTGAGGGGGGAGGCAGCACA
>WMED01001641.1:1143-26739 GCA_019650415.1 Pipa parva
AGAGGGTGGTTGTGGGGGAAGCAGAGTGTGGGAGGGGGGTTGTGGGCACCGCCATTAAAGGACCGATTGTCACAACATTGGGGGGGCGTGGCCATCCACATGCTAGACACACCTCCGGCCCTCTGAAGCTATCCGGGCCATTCATACGGCCCGATGGCAATAATAATTGCCCACCCCTGGTCTAGTTTGACTTGTAACCTACAAATACTCCTGATAGGGTAATGGACTATTTTAAGGAGTGATTTTCATGTCTCCTTATGAAGTAAGTTCATGAAGTAAGGTTGTTTTGGCCTTGGAAGATGCTGATATTATTATTATTGCATGGACCATATAAATACCTTCTGGTTTACAGAGCCTATGGGGGGATGTTTATAAATCTCAAATAAAAATGTGACTAGTTTATTTCTAGTGAATAAGTGCGAATTAGTGCTAAAATATCAATATCACCAATATCAATATTTATAAAGCCCCTCAAAACCTTCTTTAATCATTGTAAAATGTTCACCAGGTGAGGGTAGTGAAAATCCATTATTCTCTATGGACGTGTTCCTGCAACTTGACCTATGTCAGATCCTTTTTTCCATCAAAAAAGATACAGTAGGTGAAACCGATATGTACTGGAATAGTCTATGTCAGTGGTTGCGAACCTATGGTATGAGTGCCAGAGAGGGCACTCAGAGCCCTCTATGTGGGCATGCGCGCCATTGGCACCACTGCTCTAACTGCTATCCTAGGTTCCACCGGTGAGCAAACTCTCCTTCAGTATAGGCTTGACAGTTTTCAGGTCCGATCTGCAACCTACAATTGCAGGGAGGATCTAAGTAGGATAGCTCTGCCCCTACACAGGCGCTATGATGTCACTCATCAGCACCTGTACTTTGAGAGAAGGCATCATTGGCACCAGGTGCCGAATAGTTTCCCCACCACAGGTAAATGTTCATATAAACCCCCTTAATGTATTGCCTTAAAGAAGACCTAAAGCGAAAAAATTAAAAAGACTTGTTAAATACACACCTCATAGTAAATTTAATCATTGCAGTCACAGCTTGAACTGTGCTGTATTTCCACTGCACTGAGGCAGACTTGTGGGGCCAATGAGAATGCTCCCCTCAATGAACATGATTCAACAAGTGGGCAGAGCTTTGGGATGAAACTTCTGTGTGAAGTGCGGTTAGAGGTTAAACAGTCATGTCACATTCACCTTTACTTTATATAGGAGCGAGCCGGGAAGGGCTCCCAAAACAACATGTGCAAAACAAATGAATCCAGGCTGCTCACTGTGTAGACTCAAAAGGGAATCCCCATTTTATTGCGGAATAAAATAACACAACATTTCAGGGGGCAACCGCATCCCTTCATCAGGTGTAAAGGGATGAAGGGAGGCAGTTGCCCCCCGAAACATTACGTTATTTTATTCTGCAATAAAATGGGGATTCCTTTGAGTCTACACAGTGAGCAGCCTGGATTCATTTGTTTTGCACGTGCAGTGAGAAGTCTGCCTCGGTGCAGTAAAAATACAGCACAGTTCAAGCTGTGACTGCAACGATTCGACTTACTATGAGATAAGTATTTAATATGTCTTTTTTATTTTTTAGCTTTAGTTATCCTTTAACCTTGTTATAATGTTATACGGCTATCCTAACAGGATTACATGCTCAAAAAAAGAATGTAATTGACATTCCACATTAAGAAATTCAAATTAGGGTTGCTTTTATTAAACCTTTGCATAAACAATTATCACTGCTGCCTTGCAGCGCTGAGGTCCTAGGTTCAATTCCACCCTGGACTTCATCTGCATGGAGTCCGGGCACTCCCGTTTCTTCCCACAATCCAAAAACATTCATGTGTGTGTGACAAAATAGAGAAACTGGACTGTAAGCTCCATGGGGCAGGGACTGAAGTGAATGTTGAATCTCTGTAAAGAGCTGCGTAATATAGTACCGCTATATAAGAATGAATTAATAATAAAGTGGAAGCAGGTGAATTCTTTTTGCATGTTTAAAAATATCTTTGCTCTGTTTTTAAACATTTCATATTTATGTCTTGATGTATATTTCCTTATATTTTATTCGACCCTCTTGGACTTTAAACCAAAAAAATTATTTCTATGAAGAATTGTGAAAAAGTTTAGAAAATGAGGTCTTATTCCGGTCAAGAAAATGTCATACACTGCGTTTGTGAAATTATTGTTTTTTTTTTCCAACATGGATACAGATTTAGACCGCGTCAGCTTATTGTGGGAAAGATAGATTACTGATATGGTTAGTTGAATTATTTGAACTTTTTCATTGAAATATATCTAAATTTCAGATTGACTAAAGCATTTTTCCGAAGTAAGCTAATCATGGGATAAGACGAGTGTCTTTAATTCCAGCCTAAGTATCCCAAACATACGATTCCAATTGAAACATTTCGCTTGAGTCATCTGACAGTGCTGGATCGCTCTTGGGAAAGCAGAGACAAATATACAGCCAATCCTGACTCTGACAACTGAATCTTTCACTTGGCAGAAAGGAGGAATTTCTTTCCCTTACATAAATATTCTACAAATCCATTGTATAAATAAGTTCTGTTAACCCGTATCACTATCTGCAAAGTCATAAAAGCGTAAAACGTAAGGTTTAGATTGCAATTTATTTCTGAAATGATGCAGTGGACAATGCACGCAAATGGTCAAAGCATTTTCGTGTACTTTTACATAAAGAGGGAATATTGTACTCCCCTTTTGAAATGAATTAAAAATCACAGCGGAGTTGATGGTACACAGAGGGAATTTTTAAAAGGGGGAAACTATGCTTTATAATACATAACTGTGTTATTAGACCAACCACTTGTCAATAAGATGGTCTTCACATACTCATGTGCCTATGCACCATTCTGAAAATTAACTCACCCTGCTGTACTACGTATTATTCACTGAGTTGTCTATCATCTGTACTGCACAGATGCCCAGTTGCCCCATCATATATAGTGCACTGTGTCCCACCCATATAACCATCGGTAGCCCACACAGTTCCCTTCCATCTATAGTGCACAGAAGCACACCTAGTTGTCCCTGAATGCTAGTTCATTATAGCTCAGTTGGTACACAATAGCACACCTGCCCACTGTTTGGATGTAACTGAAATAATTTCAACATATTTAATCATCACTTGTTGGAAAACAGATAAAAGAGAGAGTTATTCCTTTCAGGACCACTTAGAATTATGGAGCACTGGATGATTACGTTCTAGACCAGGGATGGCGAACCTATGGTACACGTGACAGAGAGGGCACGCAGAGCCCTCTCTGCTGGCACACATGCCAGAGAGGGCACGCAGAGTCGTCGCCAAACCCTGCCTTCAGTACAGGCCGCGGACCAGATCTGACAGTTTTCAGGCCGGATCCGTGGCCTGCACTGAAGGAGCGCACGCTCGCAGGGGAGCTCTTCCTCCCCTGATGCGTGCGCGCTCCTCCCCCGATGCCAGCGCAATGACATCACTCACCAGCGCCGGCACTTCGGGGGACGTGCTGGTGGATGACATCACCTTTTTGGCACTCTATGCCAAAAAGGTTCGCCACCCCTGTTCTAGACTGATT
Organism: Pipa parva; assembly: GCA_019650415.1. Taxonomy (NCBI): domain Eukaryota; kingdom Metazoa; phylum Chordata; class Amphibia; order Anura; family Pipidae; genus Pipa; species Pipa parva. The sequence continues at coordinate 4,723 of WMED01001641.1, forward strand.
TAGCCAGTGATTGGCTAATCCAGAGAGTAAAGCTCAAAATGGGTTTGTGGTGCACTAGTGTTCTAAGAAGGTGCCCTTAATAAATGGGTTGACCCGGTGGCTCTTTGGTGTATCTGGATATTGTCCTGTGATGATCCTGAGATTATGGAAAAACAGAGTTCTGGAATGTAATTGACATGTGTTGAGTTGTCTTATGATTAATGCCTAAACTTAATGTGTTCCCCAGCCAGTAGGGTCAGCTATTATGTGTGATTGGTGCCTCGTTACTCCCAGTTGAGGCAGTGCAAATAAACCTTTTAATAAGGCATTAATCTAACACTCCATTTCATAGGTGCAACACAAAGATGTGAGCAAATGGACCCTGACTTACAGATATAAAACAGAATCCACTGTAAAAGAGTTTACAATTGGAATGTATAATAGTATAATTGTATTGTATTACTAAGACAATAGAGCTATTATCAATCTTTGTTCTATGGAGAACAATATTACTTGGGGACTGATGGAGGCCTAAACTCTGTACATCTACCATACAAATACGGTGATTTCTACTCATGCTGAACTCAAAGATAAACTACACAGAATCCATGTACATACAACCAGCACCATATTGGTCTTTAATTACAGGTATCGATCAAAATGATCTGACCCATGTAGCTCTGCAAATTCCCATTTCTCACTTCCAAATATTTGATACAACTATGCATTGTATTATTGGGGTATATTAAATAACAATTTCAATCTGGGAAAACCTACCATGTAGAGAACAGGCCACCATTCTTGTGGTTTTAACCATAGGTTGTATTTTTTTAGGTAGTATAATATTTTGGTACACTTTTCTTATTTTTGTTGCAAAAATACTACAAAAACATTTATTGTGTAAACTGACAACAAAGGATAAAACAATTATCAACCACTCAGAATAGACAGATTGAGTAAACTTTTATTGCATTTTATTTGGTCCTAGAATGGTTGATTTATGAAGAAATCTATGTTATTGTGGCACAGTTCTAAAATCCAATTAAAAATACAAATCTTTGTAGCATCAGAGACCGGCAACACCAGAACCAACTATTGATGCTTTGCTTGATATTATTTCTGCAGAAATTTACGTGATCCATTGAAGAACTTCTTTTGCAAAATACAGCAAAACTCATACTAGGGCAACCCCCAAAACATGGGCAGGCCACATATCTTTGGAGAAATGCTTCTAGAATAACACAGATGAGTTATATCCAGTGTTCCACCAAGTCATCAGATACCAGATCTCCTCAAAAACCTCACACGTAGGACAATACCATCAACTAGGCACTGGCTCCATTAACCTGGCATTTAACCATGCATATCCTTGACCAGAAGTCAAAGTCATAATGAGTCATAGTAACATATTATTTTAAGGCTTGAAAAAGACACAAGTTCATCCAGTTCAGCCTATTTTCCAGTAATGCTCATCACTGATGTCAAATGCTTATAATCTTCCCTAAATCCTTTAAAACGTGCTTTCTATTTACTGGCCACTTAATTTTGAGTACAACAAGTGTAAGGTTTAGGCTTACAAATTTTGCAGAATAATCATAGCAATAGAAGAAAAAACAAGCACTTGGAGTAGACATTCCCAGCTAAACCTAGTCCTTCCTATTGTTATCTCTGTGCAGGCTTTTACATTTGTGCAGCATTAAAATTACTAAGGAGATACTGAGTCTGAGCTAGTTTAGGCTGATTTTCTCCAGTTTTTCAGTCTCTCAGAGATGCCTTGTATTAAGTTTCCTAAGCAAGTAAAAGTGACTTTTAATTACTTTCAGGGAGGGGAGCATGCTCAGTTATCGAGGTATGCCCTTGGCTAAGGGAGTGGCGGGTCTAGCATTAGCTGTAAACCTCTGCTTCAAGTGCTTGTTATTGCTATGACTATTCTGCAAAATCATTAATTCTAAACCTGTCATTTTAACACTTGTTGTACTTACTACTAAAAGTAAAAGGCCAATAAATGAGAAAGCTCTAATTTTCCAGGCTTTAGAAACAATTTATCTATTTTGTTTATTTAGCTCAGACTATATAAAATGTTTCTTGGAAATTCATGTTTATTAATATTATTACAGACTGTTACTGTGTAGTGTTTTTTCTTGTCATGGTGGACCACATATATATTCTGGTGTCTAGTGGGTCTTTCCCTCTCCCACCTTCCCTTCCTCCCAATCACGCACTAATAAAGCCTGCTGTGAATAAATACACAACGGTAACATTTTCCTAGAATGCTTTTGATGTTTTATAGAATTCTTAGAAGTTACCAGCAAGTTTAAACAGGCAGATCTATTGTGGCACTTTATCTTATTTATGGCAAATTATATAATGATGTAATAGTGTAATTGTATTTTAATCCTGGTCTGGAACACTCATGTCCTCGACATAGAGACTGGGATCAGTCCCAGGACAGTAAATAATCTTTCTATTTTGTGATCCAGCACTAGCATCTAGATATCTCAAGCCCAATCTACTTCATTGAAAACAATAACAATCAACTGTATGACAATAAGAATTCAGTTTTATTACCTTGCTTTGGGCCTGTCTCCCGTAGAAACCTTAATATGCCCCACATGTTTTTAAATTTTTTCAATAAATACAGCATATCTATGGAAACAAAGATTACAATGTGGTTTCTTAATTATTTTGTTGCTCAACGGCTGGACAATGACCAGTAATGAGGTGTGTTCTGGGGCTGTACGGCCCAGTAATCTACTTAGTTGCCCAATACCTGTAGTGCTCAGTAGCCCACCAAGTTGTCCATGAGCTGTACCTCTCTAAAGTCCAACCAGTTTCCCATCAGCTGTACTGCCAGGTATCCCACCCAGGTGCCCATTAGTTTCACATCATAATAGCCCCCCCCACCCCCCAGTTGCCCATCAGCTGTACTGCCAGGTATCCCGCCCAGGTGCCCATTAGTTTCACTTCATAATAGCCCCCCCCAGTTGCCCATCAGTTGTACTACCAAGTAGCTCACCCAGGTGCCCATTAGTTGCACTCCACAATAGCTCCCCCATTTGCTCACACAATGAACTACCAGAGAAACCTGCACCCATCCAGTGGGGACAGACTAGCTCCATAGGTATTGAGGCATGAGCCCTCAGACATAGGATTAAGTTTTTACTTATACACCGCACAGCATCAAATTTCACCACCATAAGCACCAATGGTCCTCTGAAACATTGCCCACAAATGTAACCCTTTGCTATGCAACCAGCCCTAGCTTCTGGAAGACCTGCTGTATGCTACATTAACAATTACACCAAAAAATGAAAATGCCTCAAATGCATTTCTAGTTAAAATATATTCAATCTGTGCCTCCATATATTGTACAATGTGTCTATAATGTTTGATATTTAGCTTTAAAAAATAGTTTTTAGGGCACAATTCCTGAATATGTAATATCTAAAGCAGTGATTTTCAACCGGGGTTCCGCAAGGACAACCCAGGGGTTCCGCGACACACTGGTTGATGGGCATCATTACCCGGCTCATCAGAGAGATCGCATCGATCTCTCTCTGATGAGCCAGGTAATGATGCCGATAGCTAATGATTCGATCTCTGTCCCTGCTAACAGTGATCTGACAGCGATCACTGATAGCAGGGACAGAGACTGCATCATTACCCGGCTCATCAGAGAGAGATCGATGCGATCCAGGTAATGAGCTGGGTAATGATGCAGTCTCTGTCTCTGCTAACAGTGATCGCTGTCAGATCACTGTTAGCAGGGACAGAGACCATATCATTAGCAATCAGCATCATTACCTGGCTTACGATGCTGATTGCTAATAATACGGTCTCTGTCCCTGCTAACAGTGATCTGACAGCAATCACTGTCAGGGGCGGTTCTGGCCCTATGGGCACCATGGCTGAACCGCCCCTTGACCTCCCTCCGCGCACCCCAAACTAGCGCCCCCTGCCCGGTGTCCCCCACCCGACATCCCCCATTCACCTATCCCAGTGTTCCAGCGACGCTCCTCCTCTGAGCGCCGCTCCACAATGAGGTAAGTGGAATGCGACGGCGCTCCTTGGCTGCTTTGAGTTTTCTCGGCTTGCCAAATAGAGGCGAGAAGACCCAAAGCAGCCAAGGAGTGCCATCGCATTCTACTTACCTCATTGTGGAGCAGTGCTCAGAGGAGGTGCGTCACTGGAATGCTGGAGGAGGTGAGTTTGGCTATGGGCGCTGTGGGTGTCAGTGCCCCTCAAACAGATTGTGCCCTGGGCAGTTGCCCACATCGCCCAGTGCTAGAACTGGCCCTGATCACTGTTAGCAGGGACCGAAACTGCATCATTAGCAATCAGCACCCTAGAAATCGCATAACGCGCGTATTGTCACTGACCTCTACATACCCGACAGGTCACAGAGGGAGGATCCAAGGATGCAATCTCTCTCTGAGTCGGGTAATGATGTTGATTGCAAATGATGCAGCCTCAGTCTCTGCTAACAGTGATCTGACAGTGATCACTGTTAGCAGGGACCGAGACCACATGATTAGAAATCAGCATAAATACCGATGCATCAGAGAGAGATCACAGACTTGGATCCTCCCTCTGTGACCTGTCGAGTATGTAGACGTCAGTGACGTCATGCGCGTTATGCGATTTCTAGGGTTTCCAGGTTTCTAGGGGTTCCGCCAGAAATTTTATTACATCAAAGGGTTCCCCTGAAGAAAAAAGGCTGAAAAACACTGATCTAAAGCAACATGGAAAACAATGGGACTGGGTTAGGTTTGTCTAACAACATAGCTGATATCAGTACAGATAAAGACAGACAGAAAGTAATGAAATTCCACAATTTAAATTCCAAGAAAACATTTTTACAAGTGCTGCACTACAATAAATGCCAGACCTTTCCAAACTTCCAATGTTTTAATTTTTTGTTTCGGGTTAGTTACTCACCCCTTTAAATAATTCGATTTTAATTCTCCCTGTAACTCTGAATACGTTTGGTCTCTTGCTTAGGATTCAAACATGTGCTGACTCCAGGGGAAGATAAAAACATGTTTTCATTGCTAATAAATTATTGGCGGAGAGGATAGAAGAAAAGCTTGTGGCTTCAGAACAAAGTGAAATATCTTATAAGTGAGTTGAGTTCCCCAATCTCTATTACCCGTGAGTAGGAATTTTAGGATTCATATAACCTGGATCTGTTGCTTTGTACTGACTTTGTCCAATCTTGTTCAGAGAGAAAATACTTAACATCTGCTCTTTAAAATGTAAATGTAATCAGTTTAATCTGACACATGGATCTCAGTAAGACGCTTATTCAAGGTGAATATAATTAAAAAACAATTAATAAAAATCTAGTAGCAGAGATCAGAAACTATGTTCTCTTTAGGTTTTTGGCAAAAGTTATAAAAATCGAAGAGACTGATCTGGAGATTATCGCTCAAGTTTTTCGATTAAATTTTTCATAGGAAAGGTAGCCATACTACTCGTGGGATAAACTTGAAAAGACCAAGATCAGTCTTTTCAACTTTAATAACTTCGCCTGAAAGGTTTATAATTAATTAACCTGATGTAACATTACAGTTAAATATGGTGGTTTCTGGATCTCTACAGAACCTTTACCATTAGCACAGGTTAGTGGCAGAACATGGGTTACATTTACAGACTCTACCCTCTGGAGTGAGCCCTTGCACTGCTTCGGAGGATTCTGGGCGTTTGGTGTAATAAGTAGCGTTGTGGTGTGGTGTGTGAAAACATGGGTGTCAGGGACTTTAGTGTTAAATGCAAACAACAACCTTTATTAAGAAAACAACCTGTGAAAGAAGCACAACAAATTTTGCACTAATAGTGCATTAAAAGAATACCAACAACATTGTATAAGAAAGTAAATGTTCCCAGAAAAAACAATAAAAAAATCAAAAAGATGTGAAATACTGTGAAAAAGGTGAGAAACACTGCAAATGTCCTAGTGAGATTTGTGAATCCTTAAATCAATATTCCAATCTGCTTTCCACATTGACAAAGTATGAGAGTGTTGTACAAAAATGCATCTCTGGCCTGGAGAATACTTCAGGTCACTCTATATGCAGCACAAATGGTGACATCCAAAGTCCACAAATGCAGAAATGCGCAGGTTTTTGATCATAAAAGAGAAAATTGCTCCATAGTGTAAAAACATCCAGCAATTTATTATACAAGCAATAAACCAATATACTCACAAACTTTCTGTGTTTAAAGTTGTATAGGATAATACATAAGTCCAAGAAAACTCAGCAGTGACACCTTAGTCCTTAGTTCAACACGTTTCACCACTTTTTGCTTGTGGCTTCTTCAGGAACCCCCCCCCAAAAAATGTGCTTATTATCCAATGCGACTTTAAACACAGAAAGTTTGTGAGTATATTGGTTTATTGCTTGTATAATAAATTTCTGGATGTTTTTACACTATGGAGGCATATGGAGTGCAGTGCAACGAGCTCTAATGGGATATCAGTGGCTATGCAGGGCAGTGTGTGACTTTATGAGCAAATGACTGCTCTGTGGAGCAAATGACAGCTCTGAGTGGCAATATGCAGCTCTGTAGGCAAATGACTTCTCTGTGGGGCATTCAGCAGTTCAGAGGGCAACTGGCAACTCTGAGGGGCAATCAGGGGAATTCTGGGGCATTTAATGGCTTTGCAAGGCAATCTTAGGCAATTTGGAACAATCAGGGGCAGTGCAGGACAATCAGCAGCTTCGCTGATCAATTTAGAACTCTGTAAGCCAATCAGGGGAAAACTGTGACTTTGTGAGCAAAAAAACTGCTCTGTGGAGCAATCAAAGGCTCTGAGTATCAGTCACTGGAAGTGCAGGGCAGCTGGTAGCTCTGAGGGGCAATTTGGGGCTGTGCAGGGCAATCATGGGCAGTGCAGGGCAATATACAGCTTTGTGGGCAAATGGATCTGTGGATCATTCTTCAGTTCTGAGGGCAATTGAGAGCTGTTTGAGGCAACTTGGGGCAGTGTGGGGAAACTGTAGAACTGGAACAAATGACTGCTCTGTAAAGCAATAAGTGGTTTTGAGAGGCAATCAGGGGCTCTGCAGGCATATGGCTGCTGTTAGGGATCATTTGGTACTGTGTGGATGATTGGGGTAGTTTAGGGCAATATGTGGTACTGTGATAAAATGGATTCTCTGCGGAGCAATCTACATCTCTGAGAGTCAGTCAGGGGCTGTGCAGAGCAATGGGCAGCTGTAAGAAGCAATCAATGGCTCTGCTGGCCTGCCAGAGGCAATGTGGGGAAATATGTGGCTTTGTAAGGAAATTGCTGCTCTGTGCAGCAATCATGGGCTCTGAAGGGCAATAAGGGGCAATGCGGGACAACTGGTAGCTCTGAGGGACAATTTGGGGCTGTGCACGGCAATGAAGGGCAGTGTTGGGAAATATGAAGCTCTGTGGAGCTTTTGTCAGCAAACTGTCAGCTCTGCGGGGCAATTACAACAATTGCAGGGCAATAGCCAACTTTTCCGGGCAATTTAGGACTGTGTGGGGAAATCATGGGCAGTGCAGGGCCATCAACAGCCAAGGCAATTTGGGGCTGTGCAGGGCCATCAGGGGCAGTTTGGGGTAATCAGCAGCTCTGGGAACAAATGACTGCTGGAGCATTTGGTGGTTCTGTGGGCAATTGTGTGGGGCAATATGCAGATCTGTGCTAAAATGGCTGCTATGTAGAGAAAAGAGCAGTTCTGAGGGGCAATGAGGTGAAATTTCTGGCTCTGTGTTGCAATTGATGACCATTTTAGGAAACTTGGGGTGATTTGGGGCAATCAGGGGCAGTGTGGGGCAATCAGCAGTTCTTTGGGCAAATGACTGCTCTGTGTGGTAATCAGAGGCACTGAGGGGCAATCGGGTTGTGTGGTACAAAAGGCTAGTCTAAGGCATAATCAGAGGCAGTGCAGTGCAATGGGCAGCTCTAAAGGGCAATCAGTGGCTATGCAGGGCAATCTGGGACTTTGCAAGGCAATCAGGGGCAGTGTGGTGCAATATGCAGCTTTGTGAGGAAATGACTGCCCTATGGAGCAATCAGTGGCTTCTAGGCAGCGTGGGGCAATCGTAATCGCACCCCTAATTGTATTAAAATCATTAACTGCTGACTTGCCGGTTAATGATTTAAACAGTGCTGTGTGTGCTGCTACTGCAGGGGGGATCGGGGGGATCAGATGGAGGTGTGGGGGTCCCAGGGACACCTGCTAGATGGGGTTTAATTAGTAGACGAGATTAATTAATTCGGACCGAACCGAACTTTTTGGGAAAATTTGGCGAATCAGGCAAATCAAATTTATGAAAAATTCGTCCATCTCTAATATTTATTTTAAAATAATTTTTTTAATTGTGTTTTATTTAGATTGTGATTTTTTTCACAGGTTTTGTAATGGGCCAGCACCCCACTAGTTAGGGGGTGTTGGTCCACTTCAGTCCCTCACCCCATGGTTAGGTAGGGGTGAGGGACTTAGGTAGGAAAATATGTAGGTTAGGGCCCCCATCCCCATATAGCGCTGATGGGGTTGGGGCCATGGGAGGGGGTCAGCGTTTGACCCCCTCCAGGTAGCGATCGCCCCATCCCACATTGTGAATGGTGAGAGTGGGGGAGATAGGGGTCCCAGGGACCCCTACTTTCCTATGGAGCTACTGCCTGCAGTTAGGGATCCCCCCACATAGCGCTGGGGTAGGGTGGGGGTGTATGGGTCTCAGGGACCCCTTCCTTTTATTTATTTTAGGTCCCCCACCCTGCAGGAACACAGAAGGGCAGGGGGAAGGGTGCAGGCAAGAAGCTCCTAAGAAGCTGCAGCCTGCAGTTAGGGATCCCCCCCCCCTGCCTAGCACTGGGGTAGGGAGGGGGTGTAGGGGTCCCAGGGACCCCTTCCTTTAATGTAGTATTGCAGCCCAGGGCTGCAGGGAGTCAGGAGGGCAAGAGGGGAGGATGAAGGGAAGTGTGTGTAGCATGCAGGGGCTGGTAAAACAGGACTCGGTTACCTCAGAGGAGTTAATGTCACTGGTGGCCCTCTGTTGGCTCCTGTTAGCAGCTTGCTTGCTCATAAAGATAAAAAACTGCAGCAATGTATGTAATTTAAATGTCCTGAGCAGTCATACCAAGTAATTACCTCCTGTCCTGGACCCTGGGCTCTCTCTCCAGGGACTGGCTTCACCCAGCAGCAGTCAGACAAATCCTTAGGCAGGGGAAACAGTGGCAAGGTGACACAGTTCAGATTTTTCAAGTTAAACAACTTTTATTCAACTTTTCCAAACAGCAACTTCAGGCAGAGAAATATCCTTCACATACATCCAGAATAAAACATCTTTTATCCCACAGGTAGTTTGCTAAATCCAAATTATCTTATTTAAGGAGTAGGCTTTACATCTTGCCACATGCAATCCTCCTTACTACTTCCCAACAGGAAGGGGGGAACCTTTTCCTCTAGTTCTGTCTCCCTCTTTATACTCTGCCAGCTAAGTACAACCTACGGTACCCCCTTTTATGGGAGGATTACTTCCCTTCTCTTTAACTATGATTTCTATCAGAGACAACTATTCCCTAATCTAAGGGACTAAAGTGAACAGCAGAGGTCACTGCTGCCTTCTGACTACAGACCCAATTTACAAGCTCACTGCTCTAATAGAGGCGCTGCCTGCAAGCAGTGATCTCACCCCCTGCCTAGAGCTGGGGTAGGGTAGGGGTGTAGGGGTCCCAGGGACCCCTTCCTGTAATTTATTATTGCAGCCCAGGGCTGCAGGAAGTCAAGAGGGCAAGGAGATGATAACAGGAAGCTTAATCAGTGCTGGGGAGACCCTCCGTTGCCAGCTGTCAGCACAGGAGATAGCCGGAAACAGAGGAAGTAATTTTGCAGTGGGGAAACGAGCCCCCTTTTAGGGAGCCTCGCGCCCCCCCAGGGGGGCGCTCCCCACTATTTGAGGACCGCTGCTTTAGGGAGTTCCCTTTAAACACTATCCATATTTCATTTTTCCCGTTATTAGATCTGTTTATGGAGGGCATATTTAGCAGTCAAATTAAGCAAACTAAAACTGGTAAAGGTATTCCCAGCACTGGTTCCCTGCTCTTTGAGATGCAGGTAATCATAAAGTATAAAATCCCTTTACATGGAAACTTATATACGAAAACAGTGTGGTTTCACTGCTGAAGTCACTAGACTACTGTTGCTGCTGTGTCTGAATCCAGAACTCCACTTCCATAAAGGCTACAGTGGCTTCTGGAGTCAACGCCGCTGTGTTCATGCTGTTTCAGATGGCATCTCTGTGACCTTTCTTTTTCTTTCAACCCCAAAAAAAAAACATCCTAACAATTAACGCAACAAGGACAGAGTGGAACAGCTCACAATAAGCAATAAAACACTGTTGGTAAACCAATAAACATGCATTCTTAAAAATAAAACAGGAGTTGTATGTGTATCCTGGTCCAGGGTGCATCAGTATGAAGACTTCCTCAGGGAAATACGTTTTACACTACTTCTTCTTCCTGTCTATCCCTTGATATATTCCTACCTTCTGGAGCACTGGCACTAATATTTATCAATGATTTTTATGTATATATATTTTTTATCCTTAATTAGTTATTTATGCTTATTATATGTATTTACAGTATAGACCAGTATTTCAGCACATTGTTACAGCTCTTATTACCCTTCTATCTGTATACATGTCTTCCTCCCATTTAGATTGTAAGCTCTACGAGGCAGGGACCTCCGACCTCTTGTGTCAACCACAACCTGGCACTTACATTGATGTATCCTTATGATCTTATACTTGTATTGTGTAATGCACTTTTCCCATCTCTGTATTATATTTGTATTTCTGAATTGTACAGCGCTGCATACATTTGTGGTGTTTTACAAATAAAATTATACATACATATTCAAGAGTTTTATTGTGTTAGTAAAGACAACAACCATAATTACTTAGGGGGGAATTCACCATAGTACGAAGTGAGGTCCGGATCCTTCGCCTCACTTCGCACTGACTGTTATGTGCTCACTGATGTCCTGCACGCGTACTTCAGCGAACGCTTTAAAGGGATTCCAGTCTCGACGAGGCAACTCGCAGGACATCAGCGAGCACATAACAGTCTGTGCGAAGTGAGGCAAAGGATCCGGACCTCACTTCGCAATATGGTTAATTCCCCCCATTAGATTGTAAGCTCTATGGAGCAGGGACCTCTATCCTCTTGTTTCAATCATGACCTGGCACTTAGAGTGATGTAGTTATATGTTTGTATTTTACTTCACTTGCTCTTTGTTCCGCACTTTACCCTTGTCTGTATTATTATTGGATTGTATAGCACTGTGTAACCTTGTGGTGTTTATAAATAAAAATATACATACGTACATAATGGAAACCTCAGGAGTGAAACCACATAGTGGTAACCTGCTTCTATCAGCTATAAGTGCATTGAAAAAATGGACAGAACAGAGAAATCCAGAGATTAATACCAACCGAATAAGATAATATCAACTATAAGAGATGCACTGGTCTAACTAGTTTGTAAAACAATTTTTAAAATGTTCCATTTCAATTTGTTCATTTTAGGAAACTCCATAACTTTATTGTCTCTGTTGTTCGTTTCTATTATTGTGACTCAATTAGCCAGTTGTTCACTGACATTTAAAGAATAAAAGGTAAATAATTGCTCTGTGGAATATCTGATGCCTTATTTATGGTCTAAATCTAGGATGATGCATTTGTCATGCAGAGACACTTGGAGACTGCTGTCCTTTAATTCATAATCTAATAGCTCAGATTATATAGATTTTTGATCCTGTGCATTAAGACACAAACACCTGAAGTAGAAAACCACCACTTTGACGTCTGTTGGCAGAGCATGCAAGTTTTTACGTCATTCTCTGCATGCAATACCAAGAATTTTCAGTAGATGGCAGCGCAGGCAGTTAAATGATTACCCACAAAAAAAAAAAGAAAAAGGCAATTTTCAGTATTCCTATAAATAGATGTCTTTATCCTTATTGCTAAAACTGCCAATTTTTAAATGGAATTACGATCAGGAACAGTATAGGGTCAACATTAAAATAAGCATTTTATTTAACAATATATGTCAATATCTACATTGTATAAGTAAATTTATTATTAAGATCTGAAGCAGAAGCTGTTTAATTCCATTGGCTTTAAAAAAAACTGCAGTGCCCTTTTCATTCCAATAGGTGGGGCCCCTGCACTTAACTTAAATGTAACTGAATGTAGTTTAAATGAGCGGAGGTGGAGAGAGTTTCAGAAGGGTCATGCAGGGTCAGCGATCCTATTTCATTTGTTACAAAATCACTGATTACAGCATTATTTTCCTATTTTTAATAATATATGTTTATTATAATGTAAAGTGATCTATTGCAGCATTATTTTGTTAATTTTAATAATAGATGTATATTATCATTTAAAGTGGCCTATTGCAGCAATATTTTATGAATGGTAATAATATATATGTACTGTATATTATAAATGTTAAGAAACCTGGCACCTTTTAGGTTAGAAACCAGTTGAACTATACAGTATTGCTGAACTGGAGGCAAGGCACTATGTGAGTGGTGCTCTTTATTTATTTATAGAAGATAAGATGGTCTCTGTCTATTTAACTCATGGAAGTCCAGCCCCCTGCGTATGACGTTCAATCTGCCCATTTTACCTTTCTAAAGCTTGTCAATGGTGCAGATAATCAGGGAATCAGCTGTTGCTATATTTCAGTTGAGGCCAACCCCCCCTTCCAAAGGAAGCCTCACTATAGGAAGATTTAAAATATGGAGCAGTATCCCCTGGTGTGACTTATAACTAAAAACAGTTCCCTAGCTCCTAGAGCATCCAGTAACATTCATAACTGTCTTCTTTCCACGCCCTCTAGTAGTCTTAATCTAGGACACAATAGAGTAGTACCAAGGGATTTGATCAGTGGTGGCAAACCTTTTCCGCACCGACTGCCGATTAGTGACGTCACTCACCAGTGCCTTCGCCCACAGTGCAAGTGCTGATGAGTGACATCATCACGCCTGTGTTGGGATAGCTACTTAGATCCTTCCAGCACAAGCGCTCCTTCAGCATAGGCTGCAGGTCCAGCCTGAAAACTGTCAGGTCGGGTCCACGACCTGAAATGAAGGAGTGTTCACTAGGGTGGAGGGGTGGGATCTAGGCCAGCAGTGGCGATTGCGCGTTCCCACAGAGAAGGCTCTGAGTGCCCTCTCTGGCGCGCATGCCATTTGTTTGCCACAGCTACACTAGACTCACCTAGTTTAACATTCTCACTGTGGGACAGTGCTGCAAACATACAACATTTTGGGGTTTCCATCCAGTGAATTGTATTTAATAGACAGCCTAATCACAGCCTCTTGGGGGTTTCTGCTGCCCATTCTGAACTAGCACTGAGGGAAATATCTACTATGTTCATTTCAACCTATTAGCCCATTTTCTGCCCGAATTTGTTTTTTTCATTTTCCCCTAATTTATGTAAAGTCAAATGTAATTTATATGATAATAATCATTATAGATATATCGATGCTTAATACTGATAAAATTGACATTACTTTTAATGAAGCCCTTTAAAATATATTTTTCTACCAGGGACTTAGAAAAAATTTAGTGCCCCATCTCCATAGGGAATAATGGGTTTTCCCTATCCTAAACTTAGAGAATTCTTGTATTATAAAAAAAAGCATAAAACAGCTTGATAAATTTTGATATCTGCAAAAAATGGATTTTTCTGAGTTCCCTGTGTAACTCTGTCTGTGGCCATGTGTATTATAAAGGATAATGTTCCCTCTTCTGTAGTTTATAAGGATATTAAAGGTCACCTCGGAGTTCCCTGTGTAACTCGGCCTGTGGCCATGTGTATTATAAAGTATAATGTCCCCCTTTTGTAGTTTATAAGGATATTAATATTCACCTCGGAGTTCAATGTATAACTCTGTCTGTGGCCATGTGTATTATAAAGGATAATGTTCCCCTTCTGTAGTTTATAAGGATATTAAAAGTCACCTCGGAGTTCCCTGTATAACTCAACCTGTGGCCATGTGTATTATAAAGGATAATGTCCCCTTCTGTAGTTTATAAGGATATTAATATTCACCTCAGAGTTCAATGTATAACTCAGCCTGCACTCATGGAACTCCTCGATTTCTATTAATATCCACATAGCTTTCAAATTCCTTATAAATTTGTCAATTGTAAGCTCTTGTGACTAAGACCCTCTCTGTTTTTTTGCCATTGTTTTACAATGTGTTTAGGAATTTATGTAAAAAAATAAACCTATTAAGAGAAGATTTGGGTGTATGCCTCTGAATTACTCCCCACTCTGTAACACATTGTTTTGTTTTAAATCATGTCTCACTTTGGTACCCCTGCTATAATGGGAGCATAATGAGGCTTTATAAATGAAAGTTAATAATAATATTAACTCCTGTTGTGCAGCTGGGCTTGAAACGTGTCGCAGCCCCCCTGCTGATCGCTAGATAGCGCAGAAAAATGTAGGCACATGTGTTCTTGATATTGCAGCCTCTGTGGGGAGAAACTGGCGAGATTCCAGAGATGAGAGTAGGAACTGGGGAGATTCTCCCAGAAAATCCAAAGCTTATTGCTCGGATTCTAAAATAAAAATCGCTATTTATTCCTACTGAAATATCCTGAACATTAACTCGTCACTGGATGGCCGCTCTGTAACGCAAATAAGTACATCCAGTCGCTTCTAGGTGCCCATCAACGCAAATGCCAATGCAAACTGTCATTAGCATTTCTATCTGTTAGCAATGTAAATAGAATACTAATGTTGCCATGTATACAGGAGAAGCATTGAGGCCTACAGCTCCTGGGGGATTATTCACTAAAGTCTGAATTGTTGCATACAGGAGTGAATTCGCCAGATAAAGACAGTTGCAATAGGCTGCTACTGTCGCAGTCGCGTCTTTATAATGAGAATATTGTCACAGTCGCGGCTTTATTATGGGAAAATTGTCGCAATCTTAACTTTAAAAAATGGAATATTACATCCCTTTCTATGTACCCGTACCCTAGTTCATCCTCACAATGTTCCACTAACTGTTTCTAAGTTAATATTACATCCTTTCCTATATGTCTCCCTGTCCCTAGTTCATCCTCACAATGTGCCACTAACTGTATATAAGTGAATATTACATCCCTTTCTATGTTGCCCTGTCCCTAGTTCATCCTCACAATGTCCAAATAACTGTATATAAGTGGATATTACATCCCTTTCTATGTCCCCGTCCCTAGTTCATCCTCACAATGTGCCACTAACTGTATATAAGTGAATATTACATCCCTTTCTATGTTTCCCTGTCCCTAGTTCATCCTCACAATGTGCCACTAACTGTATATAAGTGAATATTACATCCATTTCTATGTCTCCGTCCCTAGTTCATCCTCAAAATGTCCCACTAACTGTATATAAGTGAATATTACATCGCTGCCCCTAGCATTTTTTTTTTCAGAGTGCCGGCTGGCTGGGAGGTTATGTGCAGTCACGGCTCAACTTTAAATCTCTCAATTGGCAGCCGCGGCTGCTTGTCGGGAAATGTGAAGTACAGTCGTGGCTGCCAATTGAGAGATTTAAAGTTGAGCCGTGGCTGGACGGCAGTGTTGGAGGTGAGTGGGGGCCGCGGCGCGGGGCAAGGAGGGTGTCGCGGGGCAGGGGGGGCGGCACGGGACGGGGGGGGGGGGGGGGCGCTGGGTTGCCTAGGGACCAGAGCCGCCTCTGAGTACAACTAGTCACATTTGCTACTTAGCCGCTTAGTCAATAGTAGAAGTATCTGTGCGCATGCATGCAAAGTGCTCCGTAAGATCGCAACTATCATATTAGCAGGAATTGGTTGTGTATTCGTCACAATGCAGTTTTCTCAGTAAGCAAAAAAAAAAGGAAATACTTATCAAAGGTGAATTCAGAGCTTTACACGACTATTCTGCCTTTAGTCAATAAGGCCCTAAGCTGTGTATATAACATATATTGCACAGTTACTATGTGCAGATATTTGGTGGTGGGTGGGTTACACACTGTCATTTTACTCTAAAATGAACCAGGGGAAATTGCTCCCATGAAGTCCCTGGCCCCTTCTCTGCAGGACTGAATGGGTTAAGGAGTGTGAGAGTAAATTAAAGGCATCATTTATTATCTCTTTTATTTGGATCTCTTCGTTAGTGAGAGACTGGCCCAGCAGGCTGCAGTTTGGGAGGGCTTGTGTAACGTTTAACGTGGAGCGCCACCAATTCTGTCAGTCATTTCACTCATATAAACCCCCTCCGCCCCCCGTACTATCTCTCGCACAGAGGAATCCAGTAGCTCTGCTGGAATCGGGGATTGTGGTGCTGGAGATCAGAGTCATCGTTCCCAGTCTTTTCTTTCCGCTGCTCAGGACAAAGCTGCTGACATGAGCCATTGTGGTTTAAAGGTCAGTTGCACGTGGGATTGTGTGACGTTGTGTTTCCTGGTGAATGACACTGCTGCACCTGTGTGCTGGGGGGGTGATTGTGCGACAGAAATGGGAGAGGATGGAAATAGGCAATGACATTGGACGGGGCAGACTGCTGTACAGGGACCTGTAGGCTTCTACCCTGGTGTGGGAGATGCCAATGGGCAGGGGGGTGGGGAGAAGTTTGATCCCTTCAGCTGAATTAGTGAGCTGGACACTGGGAAAATCGCTCAACCCCAAAACTTTCTCCCATGGAACTTTGTTTTGCTCAGAGTTTAATGTTAGAAACATTTTTGTTCCTCCATAGAGAGAACTGGGACCCCTGTACTGTCAAGGGGGTAATAATAAGGGGTAGTGGGGAGGTAAACACAGAGACTGTCAGCATGTGTGTGATATACAGGCATATGTGTGTGTGAACTGCGTTGAAAACATGAATATATATCTACAGTATATGTGTAATTTAATAATGAACATGAATGATATCAGAACTGTACATTCAGGGTTATGTCATATATGCAAGGGTATGTGGGATATAAACATTGAATATACAGGAGTATGTGGGATATAAACATTGAATATACAGGGGTATGTGGGATATAAACATTGAATATACAGGGGTATGTGGGATATAAACATTGAATATACAGGGGTATGTGGGATATAAACAGTGAATATACAGGGGTATGTGGGATATAAACAGTGAATACGCAGGGGTATGTGGGATATAAACAGTGAATATACAGGGGTATGTGAGATATAAACATTGAATATACAGGGGTATGTGAGATATAAACAGTGAATATGCACAGGTATGTGGGATATAAACATTGAATATGCACAGGTATGTGGGATATAAACATTGAATATGCATGGATATGTGGGATATAAACATTGAATATGCACGGATATGTGGAATATAAACAGTGAATATGCACAGGTATGTGGGATATAAACAGTGAATATACAGGGGTATGTGAGATATAAACATTGAATATACAGGGGTATGTGGGATATAAACAGTGAATATGCACAGGTATGTGGGATATAAACAGTGAATATGCATGGGTATGTGGGATATAAACAGTGAATACGCGGGGGTATGTGGGATATAAACAGTGAATACGCGGGGGTATGTGGGATGTAAACAGTGAATACGCAGGGGTATGTGGGATATAAACAGTGAATACACAAGGGTATGTGGGATATATGTACTGAATACACAGGGGTATGTGGGATATATTTACAGAAATGCAGGGGTATGTGGGATATATTTACAGAAACGCAGGGGTATGTGGGATATAAACAGTGAATATACAGGGGTATGTGGAATATAAACAATGAATACACGGGTATGTGGGATATAAACAGTGAATATTCAGGGGAATGTAGAATAAATGTACTGAATATGTAGGGGTACATGGGATATAAGCAGTGAATATTCAGGGGTATGTAGGATATATGTACTGAATATATAGGGGTATGTGGGATATAGACAGTGAATATTCAGGATTATGTGCACTAGTATCACATTACTGTATTACTCTTTCATTTTATGGCCATGCTGATATATATCCAACCATTTTATAAAAAATCAAATCATTACCGTCATTATTATAAAAACCCCTATCTACAGCTGTAGGGTATAACTAACATTCTTTGAAGTCCAGGTGGGTTTTAGGTTTATTTTGCAGAATAATTATAGCAACAGAAGAAAAAACAAGCCCTTAGAGCAGAGGCTCTCAGATAATCCTAGCCTCTCCTCTTTTTACTTATGTGCAGGCTGTTATTTGTGTGCAGCATTAAAATTACTAAGCAGCTTTCAACAAGCTAGTTTAGGCTGCTTCTCTCCAGTCTCTCAGAGCCGCCTTTGCACTAAATTTCCTGAAGAAAGTGCATTGTAATTAGTTTCAGGAGGGTGGAGCATGCTCCGTTAGTGAGCTAAGCACATGACTAAGGGAGAAAGAGCTAGGATTAGCTGAGAGCCAGCGGCTCCAATTGCTTGTTTTTCCTTCTATTGCTGTGAGTATTCTGCAACATGAAAACAAACAAATGGCCATGAGCACATAATAAAGTGTATAGTATAATTAATGGTGCGACCAGATGGAGTAAAACAGTTATGACATATACGGAAAAGGGAAAAGTACTCACTTATACGGTGCACTCAAAATCAATTTTTATTAATTACACAAATGTGAAAAACACTGATTTTCTTGAGACCAAAAAACAAAACAATTAAAAACAATTAAAATCTGAGCCACCTCAATACTTGTCTTAGACTGCCAATATTGCAAATATTAGGAAAATAGTACCAATTTTTAGAAGATGTGCAAAATGCATATAAATAGGTAAAAAACCAACTACATTACCGTCACAGTCAAGAATAGAGTCATCACAGGATGCGCAAAAAAAATCAATCTGTATGATTGGTAAAAAGGTAATTAGGGAATACTGTATAGTCTTTCCCAAAAATTAACGGTGGCAGAGATGCATGTTGGTTACAAGTGCAGATCCAAGTAAAGAGGTGTCTCACATTTAATTATTTTTAATTGTTTTGTTTTTTGGTCTGAAGAAAATCTGTGTTTTTCACATTTGTGTAATTAATAAAAATTGATTTTGAGTGCACCGCATAAGTGAGTACTTTTCCCTTTTCCGTATATGTCATATTCTGCAACATCAGTAAGCCTAAACCTGTCATTTTAACATTTGTTTTATTGAATACTAGGTGGCCAGTAAAGTATGCCTTCCTAAAAAAATAAAAATAAGGAGGAAGGCACATGACTGCCCTGAGTAGAAGGGGCAGGTGATTGGCTGGAGAGGTAGGGACTGCAGATAGGAAGGGTTGAAGGAAGGTGGGAGCATAGTGATAGAATGAGGAGAGGAGCAGAAGCATTAGGAAGTAAATAAGGAAGGATAGCTTATCTTAGGCTCCGTCGCAGCTTTAGTGATAGAAGGCGGTAAAGTTTTGGCAAAGAAAGTTATATATTTACAGTATATGTGGATAAAAGGTGGACATGTAAAGTTATGGGCACGGGGTCCCATAACAGTGGAAGTGGTTGGTATCTGGAACACAGGCGTACTGCTTTATGCCAGGATGGGCGGAAACAAAGCAGGTACTGGGTCCGTGTAACAGCTTTTAAGGCTCTCTGGCCTGGAATTTACCGCTAAGTAAGCTGCAGCCTTCTCGCCCACATCTATGGTGGTGGTTAATGTTTGGAAGTTAAAGGCAAAGTTATTGAATAAAGTTATCTGGCATTTTCGTTAATTGATGGATGTTATAAATAAAACATTTGAATTGGACGATTTGGTGGCAGCGTCATTATTACAGCACCGGATCACCATGGGTAGTCAAGCACTTTATTTACAGGCTTAAGAGTCCCTTTAAAGAACCTAGTTAGCTCTAGAAGCCAGGCTTGTGAATGAATATGTAAAAGACCCAGAACTGTTCCATTCCATCCTGGACATCATCTATGTGGGGTTTGTATATTCGCTGCACCATAAAAAGCATGTGTGTGTTACATGTATCCCTTTCTATAAGCATTTAGGTTTACTGTTACTAATGCATGTTAGACACATGAAATAAATGCCCACATGCACCCAGTGGCTATTGGAGGCTTGCAGTGATTTTGGCAGCAGCTCCATTACCCAGACATTTTGAGTCTTATTTAAATGCTTTAAAACCTTCGTTTTTTTCTTTTTTTGCAAATTGTCAATAAACATGTCAAGGAAATACAGATTCCAATCTTACATTTTTAAATACATTTCTAGTATCTCTAACAAATTCCCAAACAATTAATCACCTATTAAACAGAATAAATCTATTATTCCGAGCCAGCAGTAGTATCATTGGAGCTTTCATACATTGTTCATAAATCCATAACACTGAGAAGAAACACCTGCACATTACTCAAAACACATTTGGGAAGCCAGAACAGAGATTTACACATTATTATTTTCCGCGATTCAGAATCCAAGCTTTGTGCTTTTTTAGCTAATCAGATCACGAGGCTGGGAATTATGTGATGGGGAGCACTGAGGAGTTTATCAGTAAAGTAACAGGCCACACAGGATAAGATCGGAGAGGGAAGGAAGGGGGGAAATTAACACCAAAAAGAATATGGAATAGCAAATTTGGAAGATAATTATTTCATTATTTGGAAAAACAGACCATTTTGTTTTCCTTTCTTTGTCATCCAATCAGAGGATATTGTAGTGAAATAAATAGGTCTGTTATGCAGGTATTTATTCCCCATGAAATTCTGATGCTCCTACCTGCTCAGGGACATTAATAGAACTGGCAGCATTTAATGCACAACAGAGGAGAACATGGCCTAATTTTCATTCTAGGATGATATTGATCTCTGATTTCTCTCTGCCCATATGGGATATTTATAAAGGTAATTTCTACCTGTTTATCCATTTTACCCACTATTCAGCACCTTGTCACTGTTAATTTTTGTTTAGATTTGACAGATTGATATGGGGCGAATAAAATGGATTGATAAATCTCACTGTGTTAAATTCACCACACTTGACACTGTTTTCAGTGGAGTTCCATTCCATTTGCTACCAATAATGATATCGTTATTGACAGAAAATCAATCAATCGCTGATCTGACTTAGGATAAGGTGCAGGACTATCTCCATAGGGAATTATGGGTTTTTACCACTCTCAACATGTTATCGATTAAAAAGGTCTTTAGGGGCTTTATAAATATTGAAATTGGTGATATTGATGTTTTAGTGCTGCTTAGAGCTTATTCTCTAGCTATAAAATAGTCCGATTTTTTATTGGACTTTTATAAATATGCCCCAATTAATATGTCAAGTAAATGTTACAAATTGACTGATCAGCTCAGAATATCTAGAAAAGCAGATGTGAAAAGTTCCTTGGTTCATGAATCAGAGTGGGGAAGGTCAAGGAAATGGGCAGTATAATGGACCTTGTGGATGATCCTTTACTTGGGGAACATCTGCCCCCATTTGACTGCAGCTTAAAGATCATTCATCCACTCCTTGGCTTGCTTTACATTGTGCAATTGCTTTGACAAAGTGAGTCAATGATAAAATCTAAATTTAAAAGTAACAGGAAGTAATATCCAGCTGGCTTACATTGTGAGCACACTACATCTCATTGTCATGCGTTTCCATACATACCTGTCAAAACTCATCAAACTCAGCAGCCGCCTGAAATCAGAAAGCTTTATTGGAATGTGTGATCGCAAGTGTCATGAAAAAAACAACAAACTGCGCTACAAGCGAGCAGACACTCCTCATGGTAGTGTAAAAGGAGCCTAGCGCTAGGGGGGGGGAAAATTTGTCAAAGTGTGAATTTTCCCATTAGAAGTGTGAATTTGTGACAATTTGCCGCTTTTGCAACTTCACATATTTACCAAGGATCGCTGTGATAAATTCACTTTACAGATTACACCAGCCACATATCTATACACCACTTCCAATGGTCTCCCTGTCCTTAGTTCATCCTTACCATGTCCCACTAACTGTATATAAGTGAATAATACATCCTTTTCTATGACTCCCTGTCCCTAGTTCATCCTCACAATGTCCCACTAACTGTATATAAGTG
>WMED01001642.1:3799-26727 GCA_019650415.1 Pipa parva
CCTTTGTTTACCGACTCTTTGATTTAATTACTGTTTGAGGAGGGCTGAATTAGCTGTTAATTGATTTAATTATCCAATTTGTTTGTTTCAGGCATGATTCCAGCAGAGCTGCAGCAGCTTTGGAAAGAAGTGACGGGCTCTCACACTGCAGAAGATGTGGTTTGCAACAACCACAGCACATTGGACTTGTCCACAACGAGCATTACCTCGACGGCGCCGCAGAAGACTTCCTTGCTTTTGAACCCACAAGCTTCCACAAATGGGCAGTCGTCAGTGCTCACTCCTAAAAGAGAGAGGTAGGCAATGCCACCACAACTGGATGTTGCAGGCACTTCTTTCAGTAGAGTTACATGGCTGATATCAAACCCTACCTGATTGGTGTTTGTAGCCATGTATGCGAAGCAGGCGGTTTTCAGCTGGCTTAGAGCTAATAGCACATGAGAATTCTCAAACATAGATGAAACTTTTAACGGGGGTTGGAACCCATAGCAACAGGTTAACAGTTCGCTTTACTAGGTCTATTGCAGTTTGGGATCCCGGAAGTAGATTATTTTAATTTTACAGTTCCTAATTGATTCCAAAAGAAAGTATTGATGACATTATTACTTCCCTTTCTACTCTGTGGCATCATGTTTGTACTTAGAGCACTGCTGTACGTTTTGCATTAAAACCATGGAGATCGTGCATAGCTGCAGTGCTGTGTGTGTTGAATTCATTTATTTTGTTGTATTTTGTCCGTTCTTAACTGATTGCAGACATGCAGTTAAACAGACCTCACCCAGTCCCATTGTTATCAATGGTGCTTTTGCTAATACATATTTAGGTATTGCCTCTGAAACCTCCGTTTTTTAAACCTAAATATCACACTTTGTAGAATTTCTAGTTTAGAATTTCTGGAGGCACTGATTGAATATATAGTAACTATAAACTCATTTGTGCTGTTTGTATTTTTTGTATATCTTTCCTTCTATGTCTGTGGAAGTGAAAAACTAGTTCTGATTGGGTTACTCTTTCCTTCAAAGGCATTAAAGCTTTTACATAAATGTAGAAAAGTTACAAAATATTCTTTCACATTTGAGCAACGTGTACTTTTGGCTGCGGATTTCTTTTGAAAATACCAGGTGTGGATTATTAGCCCACAGGGGACCAGAAGTGTTTCTTGTTGATGACTAATTGGGCTTGCTTGTTTTGTGTACATATTCAAAGCCTGTTTTTCTTTTGACTTGCAATTTTACTTTGCCCTTTAATTTTATTGCTGTGTAGAGCTCAGGCTACTGACCCAGAAGAAATTTTCCATAGTTTGGACTTTATCGGGCCTAGCTAAAAAAAAAAAATCTGCACACAAACAGGGAATGTCATCAATGGGACAATCTTTCTAGAGATCTAATAACCCATAGTAACCATTCAGTTGTTCCAACCAGCATTCACTGGAATAGAGAATCTAGAATTCTACTAAATGATTGCCCGTGTTGATGAATAACCCCCATAATGCTTTGGGGATATCGAATGGTCACATTTAGGGGCCTAACTATGGAGCTGTAACTGTAACTCTGAGTCTATAGTTCCAGAGGGGCCATAAAAAACCTCTGTCCAGCCAGTCTAGTAAGCGAACAATGTATTAAATAAAAACTGCACATCTGCAAAATCTTTATCCGTCACCACTTGCCCTTTACCAGCTGATAATGTTAATAACTTTAGTCTTTTAGAGAAAAGGAGGCAGTTTTTAGGAAACTGTCAGCGCTGAAAAGCTGCTGATCTGGGTTTGGCCTCCGTGTAAGGACAAGATAGGCAGATTACTACTGACTAGCTTTTCTATTTTACGTGCCAAAGTGTGGCAGCTGAACCGCTCACTCATGAATCAGGAAATGACCTGAAACACTTGATCTCCATTGCCAGCTATAGTCCATTATTAATAAAGGAGTGGATGCCTGTAAGAGTCAGTTCAATTCATCCACCCATTAATGCATTCAGCTGTATTTCCTGCAGATGTTTAGAGGGTGGGTACTTGCTCAGACGTGTCGCGTACAGCTTAATGCCTATTGCCACTTCTCTTTGCTTCTGCCTCTCTGCTATATTCCACCCATCTTCCCTCGGGCCTTATCCACTGGCACCGGCATCACCTTTACAAGCCTAATGATATCTGTCCTGGTATTACTTAATGGATTATGTATTCTGGAATATGCTTTTGGGTTCAGTGGTTATCTGAATCATCACTAAAGAATGACCGTACCATGGCAGAACTAGAATATAGTAGCAAATGTTATGTTACACCTCAGCAAGTCAGTATGAGCCAGATGTTCCACCAGTGGAGCTACAGCAGTAATTCTAGCTGGCTACTGTAAACACGCTGTACATTTCCTAGTTAAAAGAACAATAATAGCAAAAAAGGCAAATGCCTCAAATGCGTTTAGAATTACTATACATTCAAGTATGATATTTAGTTATTAAGTTTTAAAAATATGGCTTTAGGGCACACTTTCTGAATAAAGTACCATAGAAAACCCATGAGACTGGGTGACTTATGTATAACAACATAGCTGCTTGCAGTAAAGATAAGAACAAACAGAAAGCAATAACATTTATACATTTAACTGCAAAGATTACAATTTTTCAAGTTCTTTTTCAACAACTACCAATGCTAATCCAAATGGGAGTATTTATTTTTGTTGCTGGTCCTTTAAAGCAGAGGTCCCCAACCTCCGGGCCGTTGGGGTTTTTCAGCCGGTCCGCGGCGCCGCTGACACCTAGCTCTGCGGCCCTGCGCCTGGTCAGAGCACGCGATAATGTTCTCTGCCGTAGCCGTGACGCAGAGAACATTATGCAGGATGGGGCGGGGCATCGGGCGGGTCTTTGAGACGCAGCCAGCACAGCAGTAACCTGTTACACGGGTGGGGCGGCAGCCTCTCCTCACTGACTTGCCCCCGGCAGAACATGTTATGTGGGGCTTGCCGGGGAGGGGCAGCAGACTGGCCTCATTGACGTGGCTCCGGTGTTAAGTGTGTAGCACTGCTAAGCTCCACCCCTCCATAACCCCACCCCACATATGACCAAAGCTCCGCCCCTGCCCCCACCCCACCGGGCCATGGAAAACTGGCCTTGCTTAAAGCCGGTCCCTGGTGCAAAAAAGGTTGGGGACCTCTGCTTTAAAGGTACACTGAGTAATTAGTGGGTCCGGTGTCTGCGTGACATAATTTACTGATCAATTAACTTCAGATTTTGAAGGATTATTGTTTCTGCTGGTTGACAAACTGCTTTTGATAGGATAAAGTAAAGCTTTTGTAGTTAAAGTTTCCACTGGCTTATCAATTGTTATATATCCTGTAGAGCAGTGATTTTCAACCGGGGTTCCGTGGAACCCAAGGGTTCCGCAAGGACAACCCAGGGGTTCCGCGACACACTGGTTGATTGGCATCATTACCCGGCTCATCAGAGAGAGATTGCATCGATCTCTGTTCCTGCTAACAGTGATCTGGCAGCAATCACTGTTAGCAGGGACAGAGACCGCATCATTACCCGGCTCATCAGAGAGAGATCGCAGCCTTGGATCTATCCTCTGTGACCCGTCGGGTATGTAGACGTCAGTGGCGTCACACACGTTATGCGATTTCTAGGGTTTCCGGGTTTCTAGGGGTTCCGCCAGAAATTTTATTATATCAAAGGGTTCCCCTGAAGAAAAAAGGTTGAAAAACACTGCTGTAGAGAATTTAAAGTGCACCTGTCACCTCAAAACTCTGATACTAATTTAGGTTCTACTAATAAAATAAATGTTTTTGTAAATATATATATGTAAAAAAATGTACCTTTATACAGCGTTTTTCTCTCTGCCATCTTCCCTGTAAGCCTGACTCTTCTTTCTCTAGTCAGTTGGGCAGGGCTAAATGATTGACATTAAAGTTCTTCCAATCAGATCCCTTAAATCACAATATAGCAGAGATCTGATTGGAGGAACTTTAATGTCCATCATCATTTAGCCCCATCAAACTCTACTTGAGAAAGAAAGGTTGGGCTAACGGAAAAATGACAGTGAGAAACGCTGTATAAAAGTACATTTTTTTAAATACATATCTATTTACAAAATGTTTATTTATTAGTACAACCTAAATTTGGAGTTTTGAGGTGACAGGTGCATTTTAAATGAACATAAACATAATTCATGTTGTAGATTCAGAGATAACTCCGTAATAAAATAAATTTTGTAGTCAAATTTGAGAGATTGAAGTGATTTGCAAAACACATGCACTCTAGAGTACATAAATAAAAGAGAATAAAAATGTCTACAAGTACAAAAGAGGATACTGCATATATTTAATTACAGGTACACTAGGTGCAAATCCCACTGTGGAGCTCCTCTATTTGTATGTACTTATAATTTTATTTATAAAGGGCCACAAATTTACTCAGCGCTGTACAATTCAGCAATACAAATATAATACGGACATTGTACAATACAAGTATAATATCTCAAGGATATTACACTTTAAGTCCCAGGTTGTGGTAGACTCAAGAGGTTGGAGGTCCCTGCCCCATAGAGCTTACAATCTAAATGGGAAGAAGACTTTTACATACACAGATAGACGGGTCATAAGAGATGTGACAATGTGCTGAAACACAAGACCATAAATAAATACAAATATTAAGCATAAATGGCTAAGCATTAAATAAAATATATACATACAAATCAGTGATAAATATCAGTGCTATTTACTCGTGTTACAATCTTGTTACATCTGAAAAACCATTGACAAGACTTCATTCTGGGACTGTAGCAAAATCAGTTAATGCAAGACGTGCATAAGGCATATTATCACAGTGAGAATGTCTCTGTAAAATGACAGTCTTAGTGCTGGGCTTAATTGGTGGCGATGCTTTTAAATATTACTGTGCCATATACCACCACTGTTATTGAACTTTGTATCATAATCCTAATCTCCTCCCAAAAAATATAGCTGTGCAAACAAAAAATAAATGTTTGTGGTTGTCCATTGACTTCAGTGGCTGCCGTTTGTATACTTAATTTTTTTAGCTTCATTTTTATCATTATAATAACTGCCTTGCCAATGCAAACAGTCATTTTGTATCTAGTTTTACTGGTCCTTTAAGTTATAAAAGAACACATAGTGGCCCCTGGTCTCCTTCTATTTGTACTGCTCTTATGACTTCACTAAACCAGCGTGTGCCACATCTTATTACTGCTTAGCAGGGTCAGTGCTGTATGTTTATATATCTACCAGCAGTTTATTTTGGGAGGGAATTTTCCTGCTTGCCATAATTAGACTTATATTTGTTTGTGTATTCCTTTTTGAGTCAAACTGATCTTTCATCTATTGCATGAAATGAAAATACTGTAGCAATAGAAAACTGTGAGTTGAGTTTACCATGCTACATTGTGCAGTTATATATATTTTTTACCGAACAAACTGTTGTACAGCCTACAGAATCTTTCGTTTTCTGCAAAACCTACGTAGTAATGAATGGCTTCAGCTTTTGTGGTTTTTACGGGATGAAGAGGTACCAGTCCCAGAACCACTCATGCCATGTTTGGTTTCTTTTACAATTCCACTTTGGCTGCTGCAGAACTACAAATCACGTCTTTCAAGTTGTTCTTAAATGGACACTAAAACCTCTAAATAAAGAGCTATTTATTGGCCACCTAGTATTAAGTATAAAAAGTTTTAAAATGACAGGTTTAGGCTTACTGATTTTTCAGAATAGTCATAGCAATAGATAAAAAAACAAGCAGTTGGAGAAGAAGTTTTCAGCTTATCCTTGCCCCTCCTCTTAGTCAAGGACTATGCTCTCTAACTGAGCATGCTCCCCCCGAAACCAATTAAAATTCACTTTCTTCAGGATACTCGGTGCAAGACATTTTGAGAGACTGAAAAACTGCAGAAAAGCAGCTTAAAACAGCTCAGAGTCCAAAGCTGCTGAGTATTCCAGATAATGCTGTACACAAGTAACAGCAGGCACAGAGGTAACAGGAGGAGGGGCAAGGATTAGCTGATAGCCTCTGCTTCCAAGTGTTTTTTGTTTTTGCAATGAATATTCTGCAAAATCAGTAAGCCTAAACCTATCATTGTAACACTTGTTCTGAAAACTAAGTGGCCAGTAAATACAAAGCTTTTTTTATATGCTTTAGTGTCCCTTTAAAGGGGCACTATAGTGCTGATATAACTGCACACATACATATAAAACTCCATTCTACTAAGAAAATTGCTGAAACAAAGATCTAAGAAAACGTTCAGGGAAGAATTAATACTTTTGCCGTTTGATTCCTTTAATTAGTTTTCCTGAGAGCTGACATTTTTGTTTCCCTTTCCCAAGTTAGGCAACTCAAGAAGAAAAGGCTGCCTGACTGCTATTGGTTAAGCAGTGTGCTGACCTTTTGGCCACATAAATAAAGTTTGGAATGCAGGAGATTACAGAGGGAAAGCTGACTTGTGCACATATGCTAAGTAGTAAGTAGGGAAAAAATGTCCGGGCCTTTTGGCCACATAAATTAAGTTGGAATGCAGGAGATTACAGAGGGAAAGCTGACTTGTGCACATATGCTAAGTAGTAAGTAGGGCAAAAATGTCCAGGGGAGGCTACCTTTTCATGGAAAACTGGCCAGTACATGTAACACACACATTTCCTGGTGCGTGAGTTTATCAGTGCTGCCTACACAATCATTCTGTGTCACATGAAACATCTACTGGGGAGAAAAAGTACTCCCTAAGGTATAGTACTGCATATGTAAAGATGTAATCTAACTATAGTTCCTCTTTAATGACAACTTAGCAGTCACAAGTCACTGGTGGTTTGTACACCTAATCACAGGGAGCCAATCTCCCCTTATGAATACCAGAATTAGGAATCCATAACTACAGGCCAGACAAAGCCAGATGTATCGTCTTGTCTTAGAACGTTTTTGGGGAAGGCAGTTTTTTGAGCCTGTTTCTAAGTCCATGCATTTTTAAAATCAAGCCATTACCCAGCTTCAGGTTACTCTCTTACATTTTACACTGGCATTACAGGTTTTGTCAGAGATTGTGTTTTATACCACAAATGCATGCTTATATTGCCCTTCTTGATTTGGAAAGTTCTTACCCAGCTTGCACTCTGCTGGGAACCACTTGTCAGAACCCACCCAGTGTACATAGGTTACAACACAATTTGAACACATTTTGTTTCCTTTTCACACCTTTAACATGATAACAGACACCAGTCTTTCACATTCTGCCCAGTTTCCATATCATTCAACTCAGATAAACCTGTTTATAAATGGAGAATCATGTTCTATTGTTATTGGGGTAATACTGGAGACCTTTAACTTTCAGAAAGTTTTTCTAATTAATGTGCCCAACTTTAGGCCATTGACCTGTTCTAGATTTATAACTCCCAGCATCACCATGGAGACTCGGGCAACGTAGTGTAGGCGTGAGTTCTCTTAGTAGAAGAATATGCTTGTACATTTCTACAGTTTACTACTAAATTTGTTTGTGTCAGGATTTCAATATGAAACCATTTTGTGCAGTCCGTTAAGTGTGACTCATATTATTCAGCTAACTAGCAAGTAAACAGCAACTAGCAAATGATGATTTTTATCTTAACAGCAGCTGAATGGACACAATATGAAGGGCCTCTTGGTTAACGCTGACAGTATCAGGAATAACAGAGTGTTCTAAATGTAACAATTCCCCCAGAATGTGTATTTTTCTCTATTTGAGATGGCAGTGTTGAATTTTACTTTTTCCCCAGTTGTTCTAAATCAGGGGTCGGCAACCTTTTGGGCTGAGGGAGCCATATACGTGCGGCTCCCTCAACCCCTTTGAATCCGGAGCCGCTGACGTCACATGCGGCTCTGGATTGGCTAGCAATCCAGACTCGTGGTGACGTCAGCGGCTCCGGATTGACTAGCAACCCGGAAGCGCTGAGAGAGATTTCTCTCTACAGCGCTTGTCGGCACACTGTAAGGAGCGGTGCTTGCACCGCTCCTTACAGTGAAAGAGCCAGATATGGTCATCAAAAGAGCCATATCTAGCTCAAGAGCCATAGGTTGCCGACCCCTGTTCTAAATTAAACATGTTATAATTAGTGGTAGAAATGTGGATATTTCTGAAAAAAGCGCAACAAATCATGGTGCAGAGTATTCACAAAATAGGTTAATTAAAGCCCAAAGAGCCCAATAAAGACTTTAGGTACAAAACACCACGTGGTATTATTTGGATGGACTCTCACCAGATCAATTTAGACAATAAAGCGTTGTACACAACTGGTGAT
Organism: Pipa parva; assembly: GCA_019650415.1. Taxonomy (NCBI): domain Eukaryota; kingdom Metazoa; phylum Chordata; class Amphibia; order Anura; family Pipidae; genus Pipa; species Pipa parva. The sequence continues at coordinate 12,059 of WMED01001642.1, forward strand.
GCTCTTATTTCACTGATGGAACTCCAATAAGGAACACATCTCAGATTATCCAATATTTCTTTTTGGAAAAAAAGCTGCAAGAATTCTTTTCACTGGAGTATTATCTCCACACTAGTGACTTTAATTTTGCACAATTATTATACTATAGCGTCTCTGGCAACTTGTGTTGTTTTTGTTTTTTCATGTTGTAATTAGTGTTTGCCAAACAGTCCTGCCCTTTGTTTTCATTGAAGACTCCCTTTCCCAGTAAGTGGCCAATAGAGTGTTATAATGCCTACAGCTTGAATTAAATACTCCCCACCCCGCAAGTAAAGCACCCCTTGTGTGTTCTAATCCTGCCTACTGTTTGAATTAAAGGTCAACTAAAGGCATAATAACCCTTATTTGTTTGATACTTATCCCTAGACAAACATTTTTTAAACTACTTATTCTATTTGTGGCATCTGCTTTCTAGAGTTTGCATCCTGCACTTTCTCAGTAGAGTTACTGCTGAACTTTAAGTTCTAGCTGCTATACTACTGCTGCATTCCAAAGCCTCCCAGACTGAACCATTTATAGTCATCCATTAAACACTTGGAAGTAACAAACTGGATAATTCATCAATGGGCAATCTTTCCAAAATTCTAGTAACCTATAGCAACCAATTAGCTGTTAGCATTGACTGAACTTGGTTGCTATAGTTTGCTAGGCCTCTGTAAACAGTTACCCCATGGATGAGAAACCACCATAATACACTATAATCTGTAAGCTTGCACAGTCTGAGGCATGTGTCTTCTTATGGCCAATGGAGTATGTTGGAGCTTTCCATATAAGCAATAATAATGTAGGAATTACCCACTAGTAATCTCTTGCCATGTTGCTTCTTACAGAAGACTGCACGGTTGAGTGGAGCAGTGCAGTGATATTAAGTACTCGGTATATGAACTGTCTCTCTGAGTGCAATGATTATCTTCTTATTTTGCTACTGAATGTGAATATCTGCTTGTTGTATTTCCAGTGAAGCTGAAGGGTTAAATTAGAGCTATCAAGCCTTTATCATCCCTTCTTATCATGTAGTAAAGTGCACGCAATCACGATTCTCTACTGATTGAATTATGGCGCATCTTTACCAGAAAGTGAGCAGTATGTCAGGCAAAGTATGATGCTTACTGATTCCCTTCAAGCAAGCCCAGCAGTCTGTTGGCTATCGGCCTCGATTCCATTTCACATGTGATAAATAATATCAGTAAAAAAAGGTTGCGCAGCACGTACTGAGCGCTTACCATTCCATTCTAGAGTGTTAGGAGCACAATTATCTTACGTGCTTAGGATGTGAGGCAGCTGGCACCACTGAGCCGTTTCATCTATTATTCTACTAGAGAAGATCTACAAAGTTAAAGTCTTGTTAAAGTTGCTGTGATTACAACCAAAAGCTCTGTTCTCGCTAGCTGGACAATTTGCTGTCATTGTAATGGCAGCTGCTCTTTAGGGAAGCGAATGGGATGTGGCAACAAAACCTTGCAGCCCTGCAGCAAATACCAACAGCAGCCATAAATTATTAGCAATGCATTAAAAATTGTCACACAGATGCAGCCCAAACATCCTGCAGATTAAATCACGGATTTTTGTTAAAAAAAAACTAATGAATGTTTTGTGGAGATCCCTTCGGAGAATATGAATTTTTACACTTTGTGCTCCTGCACCCTTGTATTTTTTCTCCTTGTGCAACCAAATGACAACTGCTGTGTGTTGCTAAAGCAAAATGAAGTTGTTGATTGGAGATCATGGGGGCACTCAAGTGTGAAAGATTTAGGATGTATAAAATGGTAAGTGCACTTTTCAAGATCACAGGGGGATCTTCAATTAATAAGGGACATATATAAGGGTATTGGTCAAGAAAATAATTGTTTATTTTATGGCAACGTTTTTGTCTCAGAACAAAAACACTTGGGACAAGGCCATACTAGGTAACAAAACACGGCCCATTCATTTGAATAAAGACCACAAGCTGCTTGTTGTCTGGTCCATTGGTTGATGACTACAACATAATTCTCTTTGGAAAGAGGAGTAGATTCAAGAAAACTGCAGAAAGGTTTTTTGAGCCCAGCTTAGGTGTAGTATCAATTAAGATATGACAGTGATCAGTATTAATGTTTAGGAAGGTCCCTTATGAAAGAGCAGACAGCCCACACCATAACTGCCATCATCTCTTAGTAGATCACTTGTTGTAACCTGGCTTCTTAAGCACATTAGATGCATTCATATAGCTTCAAGGAGTTTTACATGAAGAGCTATCAGCAGGTGGTAAACAGGATAAGATATATTTTGTGCCTGGTGTTTTCCCCTCTTACTCTTTACTTCCCCTTTCTCTCCAGCTCTTACTAAATAAAATAATAATGAATCTACTATGCCCAGTTTGCATTGATAAAAACATTACCAAGAGCTCTGGGGGTTCTGAGCACTGCAATCTGTTAAGGAGATAAATAATCTGATTTGGCATGACACTCCTACTCCACTCTTTAATTTGTCTTACACAAGGAAAATTATAATTAAATCATTCAGGGTAGACCCTTGAGTGCTGATCAGGGGAGGGGCAGACACATACACACACACAAGAAAAAAATACACTTTGGAAAAGATTGTCAATTGAGACGCGACAACCTCATCATGCAGCATGAAGATATTTATCAGTGTTCACTGCTGCTAAAAGTGAAATATTACTGTGTGATTTGGGACGTGTATAGTACAGTACAAATCAGTGCTTGTTAAGATCCCTTCCCCATACATCTTGAGCAGCCATCATCATTAAGAGTTCAGTGAGGGTCTTGTTTTTCTCATTCTGGACAATTAGTATAAAATTTAGTGCACGGATGATATGCAGATCCACCCAATGAATTTATGCATTCCACAGTTACTTTGCAGGCTGTGGGGAAAGTTCTTGTTAATGTCACATGCTAGTAAAGAATATGATCATACAACAGTATGGTGCTGTAACCCACAGCGTCCAATCAGACGATTGCAAATGCTTTTCTAACTGCGCAGGGCCAGACCAAGCTAATTGCTGTTTGGGTGCTGCAGGTTACTGCACAAGTTTTGCAGCATTTTAACAAATGTGACGGGCTATAGACACCAGCCCGTTTAACATTTCCACAATGGTACACTAGTAAAATGCTGTTTATCGTTAAACACTTCTTCTTAAAGTGACTTCTCCAGACACAGGTTACTGGAACATAATGTCCCAACCCACTTTCTGCGTATGGAATAGTTGGGCCATAGTTTCTGCAGGTTTTCTGTGTACTATGTAGCGTATTTCACTACCAGAGACAATAGGCATATCTTACCATTGTACATAAAGGGGTTGTTCAGCTTGGAAATAATGTGTACTGTAATGTTGTTGGTAGTGGAATTCTAAGACTGTTTAAGCTTGGTCTTCATTTATCTGGTCTTCTGGTTGCCCTGAGAAGTACATTAAACAGGCAGCCAACCATAGATCTAAAGGACCAATAATAACAACAACAAAAATTCCCATTTGGATTGGCATAGCCGTTATTTAAACACAGCACTTGTGAAAAACGTGTGCTTGATATTGAACTTAGGAGTTTTATTGCTTTCTATCTGTTCTTATCTTTAGCAACAGTATCATGTTATATGTGTTTATTAAACAGACTTCACCTCCTCCGGTTGTTTTCAGTGTTGCTTTAGATTGTACACATCCAATAAGTGACACTGAAAGCCCACTTTTTAAAGCTAGATGTCAGACTTTATAGATAGAATATAGAATTTTTGGAGGCACATATTACATTTCTAATGATTATAAATGCCACGGAGGCATTTTCATTGTGTAGTTATCCTTTTGAGTACAGACTGAAAGAGCTATTGTACAGAGCCAGAATAAAAAGCTAAACAATCCGGTTAGGTTCACACTGGCATTTTTATGAACCTAGCCTCAAGCCACAGAATAATTGATAAAATGGTTATCAAAGTTTTGTGACCCTCGACAACCAAACTGATGAATCAAAACAAACTAAAGAGGTAAAGTGAAACAAAGAATACAAAGACCACAATAAATAAAAACCAGAAGCTGATTACAAACTGTCTCAGGCTGGGTTCACATGAGCGTATGATGCGCAGCACATCATACGCTCATGTAAAAAAAATATATATATGGCTTCATAGAATCCGATGATATTTACCTAGTTCCGGAGACACGAGCGTACACTAGGTCCGAAATGCTGTGCGTTGCATTTTGACTGGTGTATATACGCGGTGCTCAAAATGTGACGCACAGGAAGTGCTGTGAACGCCGAGGGTGCGTTCAAACTCTCGCTGGTAAGTTCAAAAGAAAAATACTTTGGAGCGTATTTTTCTATTTTTTTCCCTTCATATGAGTGTATGATATGATGCGCTGCGCATCATACACTCGTGTGAACTCAGCCTTAGAATATACTAACAATTAACTAGGATGACCCCCTTAATGATGTCTCTGGGATGCTTATTCCTTGGTTCTCCACAAATCCCTAGTAATAATATAGCGCCTAGTTTTTACTGTGTTTATCATTACAGTTACCTGAGCACAGCTTGGTCCTAAAGCATCCCATCCCACACCTCATACATTTTATTACGCAAGAAACATATTTTTCTGATTTTTTTCCCCCCCCTATTAAATTTGCTGTGGATAAATTGTTTCCGTAATTCAGTTAACCACATTTACCAAACAGCCAAGAAAGATTTTATTCTAAGAATAAAAGATTGAGAAAAAAAAAATTGTTGTTTTTTTCCTGATTATTTTGGATGTTCCTCCGGTGTTAACGTTGTCCATTACTCGAAAAAGCCAAGGTCATTAGCCTGCGTTTTAAATAAATATTTCTGCATAGCAGTTAATCCATCCAGAATAAAAACAGATTCTGTGGCTTTTAGCCTAGCTAATGATTAAACCATGTATAGAATGCATATGCGACTTGTTTGTTTCTAAGTTCCGTTTCAATTCACTGAGTAAACACATTGAAATGTCTTTGTAGAGACAAGTTTTCTGAAAGAGAGGCTCCAAACTGAACTGCACTGCACCTGTTGGGTTACCCATGTGTTAAAACTGAGAGATTAAAATAAAAAGAATTTCTCATTTCACACTGTAATTTTACAGAGGGAAAGAGGTATATTGAAGACTTCTGAGAGTTAATCTCTTTTTCAGTAGGCTTGTAAATGTAGGGCTTTTGAGAGTTAAGATCTTTTTCAGTACATTGACCGTAGCACCCAGAGGCAAAACTATTTACAGTGCTGTCCCTTTGAATGAAACAGAGTGCCATATGGATACAAACACTAAACAAGCTGTACAAATCTTGGCGGTAAGAGCCTGCGGGACTGGCCTATATTAACGCCACCTGTGAAGTGGAAATTGTGTTCTGTGTCTGAATTACATGGTGCGAACCTGACAAAGTTAAAGACAAAAAGTAAATGAAGCAGAAGGGAATTCACCTTCGAGTGAATCCTTCAGTCCCATGGGAAGCTTAGTTACCTTTTTTTCAGACAGGTTGGAACAACATGGCACCAATTATATTAGTAGAAGGCCAACCATGAATATTTACAGTGGGGCTTGAATAAGAAAATGAAAACGGCAGGTAATAGCCTATTTCTGGGTAATTTAGAAGACAGCTGTGTGTTGAAGCAATTTTTCCCGAGTGTTTAGATGTAACCATGCCGAAGATTTTTTTGGTGTTTTTGTAGCCTATTACTCGGGTTCTGCTAGCTAGGAATTCAATTTTCCTTTTCCCCATGGATTGTAGAATTTAATTCATGGTGGTACATCAGTACTTTTAAAGCTCTCCACCATTGATGGCACAATGTGGCCTACTTTAATAAGGGACTATCGGGGGGATTTATCAACGGATCAATCTCTCATGGAGATACAAACCTATGGTAGTCAGTGGCTAGTATAGGCAAAAGTGAAAGCAGGTTTTTGTTTGGTTACTAGGCCACAGTAGACAACTGTCCTATATTGTCCTGTTTTTATTGCAGGAGTAGTAGCCCCCGTTCAAATTGCTTTCCAGGATCTGCATTAGGAAATATTACTAAAACAGCTCATATATTAAAGGTTCAGTGTATACAACACTGTGTGCCCTCATTTCAATGCATATATTTTAGGAAGAAAGCAATGGACAATAACTATTACGTATATATTTCCCCTTTAATCTTTTTCTGTTCAATTTTTCCCAACAAGTTATGTAGCATTTGATACTTTTCCCCAGGCACTAAAGATGTTGGGAAATGAAATTACTAATCCAATTACCTTTCAAACCCTGACACAGAGGATTGCCTAACCTCCATATGTTTGTGTAAACAGTGGAAGATAAACGAATGTGGATTTTATTGGCATTTTCCATAGGCTCTTTAAAGTACAAAGGTTGAACGGCTTATTTTCTGTTTGTTAGGTGTGGCTCAAGTTAATTTTCTGTGTTATAAAGCAGATGTCACGCAAACTGGCTTGACGATTGCCTTCCTCTTATGCAAAAATTCTTGCAAAGCTGAACAATATGTAGACGAGTTCTTGTTCCAACAACAAAGGAGAACTGTATTTAATGAACATGATTCTTATATGTGTGAAACTATTTAATTTTATTTAATTTATTAATGTTTTTATGCCTGTTTACCACTTGATAGATTCAAATCCAGGTTTTGCATTTTCTCCTGTAACCAACTTTTTAATTTATGACCTCTAAATGAAGTTATTTTTTGCCATGTCAAATAATGGTTAGGTTAGAGGTCTCAGATTTCTGATCTTATTGACCGGTAAAGGACCCTGGCCATGAACCATCAGTAAGTGTAACCCACCTGCGGGTTAATCAAATGTACCAAGCCAGATGCATTACTCTAATGTAGAAACAACTTCCAGGTTTGTAGGAACAAAGTATGAAATATGGACTTTATCAGAAGTCAGAAAGGATTTGAAAAATGCAGTGGAATTGTGTTTGTGTATTTACCTGAAAAAACAGGAATTATTTTAGTCAGGAGGTGTAGAATTTTTTTTCCCATCTGGATCTTAATTGCTCATCATGGCCAACACCCATTGGATACATTGTTTTTGTGGCTGAAAGTTGGCCGTGGTGGTGGTGATCAAGTTAAATTACTGCTACAACAAGAGCACTCTAGTACTGTCATACTCCCACAAGCCTTATAGTGTTGTTGCTTTTGCAAAGTACATGATAGAGAAGTAGCTTATAATGTGCACTGTGCAATGTTGTTTTTTTGCAGTCCTATGTGTCTTAGTTATGTGCTTCCCCATCTTGGAAATGTAACCAGCCACTAAGTATATTAATGATTCACAGCAAAATATTTACAGATAAGGTAGTTTGGCTGGAAATAGCCACTAAAATCTATCTAGGTTTGGTGACTCCTTACTATTCCAAATTCAATTCATTCAGTGAACAATGTAATTGTCCATTATATGTATTTAAAACATTACATATCATTCAGAATAACATAGCGGAAATGAGAGGTCAGTCAGAGGACCCTGCGTGTTTGTTAAAATCGATACCGACTTAGGGCAAAATTTATTAAAGTCAGAAAGAACATTCTAGGTCTTTGTGAGTTTATCGTGTGAGATCTTGTATTCTTCCTGTGAGATTACTGCACAAGTTTTTTAATTAAAAGGTAGCAATACTACTAATGTAAAGCATGGCTACCCTCCATCAAAAAATCGAGATTGAAAACCTCACGCGGGAACAATGCGAGATCTCACGTGATCAACTTGGAAAGACTGAGAGCAATCTTTTTGACTTTAATAAATTTCGCCCTTAATTTCTCGGGCACATCATTCTATATAATATAAAATGACAGGTTGTTTGCTTGGAATGAATACTGGTACAGCCCATAGGTGCCTACACTGGTCATCAGTTTAAATTGGCAACATTAGGTAACAAAATTTGTGCATATGTAGATAGCAGTAGCTGGTGCGGTGTTATGATTGCTTACCTCAGGGCTTTCATCAAAGATTGTCAAAAATTCTAGGCTTGACTCAAACTCTCTGCCAATTTAACAAAAAAAAAGTGTTTCTGAGCAGACTAAGCCAAATAACTTTCCTTCTGAGTATCAATTCAGATCCATTTTTGCATGCCTTCTACCCTAGGGTCTAACTCACTGTGATGAGGTGGGTGAATTCCTTCTAAATGGAATCGTTTCTGGGCATTTGCCCAATTAGTATGACAATAAGAAGTTTCTTTTGAAATACTCTTTTAAGTCAGATAAAATTGAGACAAAAAAATCAGCTCTACAGAACACAGTTACAAGCCTGCTTCATCTTAGAGGATTTACAGCATGTGCCTGACCTAACAGCAGTGGTATTTTTGGATGGAATGTATGTTTGTTGATTAGAACATCCATACGGTGACATCACAAAGTGACTGCCGCATTTTTTTTGGGTCTATCATTCTGTATTTACTTGAATTTTTTTTTTATAAATCCTTTCTGGTGTTTGAGATATTCTGTCTCAGTAGAAGAATGGGAGTCGTTGCTCAGCCAACTCAAGCCAAATAAATAGCTCTCAGGATCAAAGTAAATTAAATTAAGCCACTTAATCATGCATGTTTTTTTTTTCTTTTTGTTTAATTGTTTGCTGAACTCTGTGTCTGGGAGTGCAGAGCATTTGCTAAGATGCCATTCAAAGGTACAATTTTTTTTTTTTAGGGTTGTTGAAATCCTTCTAGAAATAATTGCTTTTACTCAGAATATAGAGCATTATGTCCACAACTAGAATAAAGAATTTTTTTCACTATTTCTCTTTCTAAATATGGTTCATCAGTTAGAGAGATCAACAGTAACTTGTCCCTAAGCAGCACAGGTTCAGGATCAAAGCCTCTTATGACTTAGATCAGAGATGCTAAATCATTTATATATTGATTGGAAGGAAGCATGCTGAAAGATTAACCCCTTCAAGTTAGTTGGCTGTAATGGTCAAGTTCTACAATGAAAACAGGTTGAATACTTTTGGGATGATTATTTTCCATAAACTTCTGGCTGATATTAATTACAGTTCAATTATAATTCCTCCAACTCATTTTTAAATGATTGTTCATAACAAGCATCTGCTGATCAACAAGTTTGCACTTAGGAGCAATTTCTTGATGAAAAATGACTTTTGCCTTCATTTTACCCTTCACTTTTAAACGATTGTTTGCTCATAACAGACACATGTATTCATTTAATGGTGAGCTATGAAAATGTTCCAAAGTTTTTGCGGTCAATTTATCAATCGAAGCAGTCAACCACAGTTTATTGCTTTTGATCTATGATCACCCACACATAAGATTTTGAAAAGGGTCTGTTTAAGATTAAAGTTTTAAATGACCTTTCTTGAACAGATCGATATGTGCATGGTGTCCTTGAATCGTTACCCAAAAACACTCCTCTGGTGGCGTACATAACTTAAAAACATTTTGTGACCACTTAAATTTAGCAGATGTAAGGTAGTGGGTCACCCAGTGCTTATATCTGGTGTAAAGCAATACTGACAATGTTTTCTCAACTGTCTCATCAACAGTTGCTACAGCTGGGCTTAAGTTTTTCTAGCAAATTAGAATCTAGAAAAAAACCCAGACTTGCCAACTTCCTAACCTAAAGATAAATATTGTTCACACCATTAATCTTTGTGGTACAGATTTTCTGTAGACTCACACCCACCCCTGATAGCCATATGATGTTTTAATTAATGTTTTTGTATGATAAGAAATATATGTTATGTAAGAGTTTGTGTGTGCTGTTTAATTGCATGGTGGGAGGAAATCCTAATTAGAGACACTGATCCGAAATGCTAATAATTTTTATGTTTTGGTTGTATTTTAAAAAAATGTTAAAAATAATTTGTGATGAGTTAATGTGCAGCAAACAAAGGTATATGAATGATTGTCAGCTGACAAATGAGATCACCCTGCCTCTCATAGACAAGCTAGAAGGACATCTGTTGTTGTGAGCTATAATCAGGCAAAGCTGATTGGCTGAAGTTGAATTTGCAGTATCCAGTGGAAATTTGCCTAACTGTAAAGTCAGAGCTGATATCTTATGATAACCAAAGTATGGCGCTGCTGGCAGAGAGATCATTATGATGGGATTGCGAACCTTTCTTCCTCCCTTAACCTGACCTTGCCTGTGTTTCTCTAGTTTCCGCTAGGAAACTTGCCTGCTTTTTGAAATGATTTGTTATCTATTTATTTTTCAGCTCATCCCATGAGGAGTACATGCAGAACCATCCCTTATATGGACATGGTGTTTGCAAGTGGCCGGGCTGTGAAGCAATCTGTGAGGATTTTCCATCATTTCTAAAGTGAGTCTTATTTTTATATTTCCCGCTTGTTCCCAACTGGGATATCCCAAAATCCCCTCAGAATGTGCTGCTGTTATTGCATGTCTTTTAGACAGAAGCATTGTGTACGTTATTCAAAGGCAGGGGCATCCACCAGCAAAGAGGTAGCATATAACATATGAAACTTTGCTTCTAGAATCTTTGAAGGTTCTTTATTTCATTGTATGTGGCTAATTTTGAAGTACCTTTGGCTAAGCATAGAAATTGATCATTGTTTACCCCAACTTAGACTTTCAGAGATGGGCGGGAGGTAGATGTATGACCACAGAGCTTCTTTCATTGTTTTGAACAAAGTAGTTATTGATTGGCTGCTGCAATGTATGATGCTAAAATCATGGGTAGCACCACAGAAGATCATGGTTTCCTCATAATTTCTTATTTCATTCACAAGTAAAGTCAAGTCACACTTGTTATCAAATGAGCGTTAACTTTCACTGGGTCTATTTTTTTTTAAAACTTTATTTGTTGTTTTTTTTTTAGTCATGTGACACTTATGTAAATGCACCCCTCACATATGGAATCTTCCATAGATTTACATTTTTGGCCGCAAAGAAATGAAATACAATTTAATACAGCAGCTCCTTATGGTGCCAAGCTCTGTACAGTTACAATATTTATCTAATAGGTGGAGATTGTTATTTAAGAATGAGGAAGCGCTAATTATGAAAATCCAAATGCACAGATTTGTGTTTTGCAGATATTTTTTATTTATCTGCCTTGTTCGGTAGAAATGCACATTTGCTTCCCTAAGTGAATCCTGCAGAAACTATTTTGCCTTTTAAGACGTTAAATTACTTTTTTTTTAAAAAGAAAGTGGAGTTTATGAGAGTACGTGTCAGAGCTTTCTAATGTTTTCACAAGTGTTTTTATCATGGTAACATCTTGTTTACTTTACTTGCCTGCCTAAAACTACTTGGAACATGTTAAGAAAACATTTCAAAAAGTTTCTACAAAGGCTCCTTTGTTGAGCAGTAACTGTGAGGCTGTATAGCTCACAAAGGTGTTAACTTTCAACCCCTTAAGCACTTCCACATGAAATTCCAGAATTGATGTTTGTGGTTTTGGAAAAACAACGTGTGTGTTAAAGAAACCAGGTATACGCTAATACACGCTGAAGTAGTGCCGGATATTATAAATTGTTTCAAACACATTAATTATGATCATTTGCATGTCAGAAACAGAGTGATGGAATTTGCAATCAGTGAAAAGTTCCGCTAGCAGTCGTACGTACTGTACTGACTCAGAGAGTACACAAGACACTTTTATTGGCATCCTTAATAATAACAGATCGATGTTTGATTAGTGCACACATGGATTGGCTGATGGAGGGGGATGCTGGAATTGGGGTTTCAGTTGAAGGGTTATAGCTTTGACATACCTGTACTTCTAGGTAACTATTGAGTTGCTCTTTTGACATTGGCACTTTTATGAAACAATATACACTGGAAATTTATTTACATAATCCGCAGAGCTCGCACCAAGGACGCTTACATCATTAAAAATTACTTAAATCAAAGATTTTTATTCATCTCAAAAATGTTGTATGTGAATTTGAAAGTTTACAGAGGCTGGCATCCCTGCTGGAGTTTTAAAAATAGCTTCTCCAGTCAGACTAGAATTTTCCTGGAGTCAACGATGCATGCTACAAAAGTAGCATTAATATCTTAGTGTAGTATTGGAACAAAACCTTGCTGCATTCTTTTCTGATTCATCATTGTTACTATAAAGTTGCAGGTATCAACTCCTATCTTGTATATAATGGAGACAGAAGAACAAATGGCTGCTCAGAATGGCTACCAACCTCATTCTGGCTAACAGTCACATTGTAATCAATTTACAAGGAGTCAGTTGCAGTTGGATGTGACGAGTAATGACCTTCAACTCTCAGCTGCGTTCATGTTATCTGTCTGCAGCCAGCCTTTCATTGGATGGTCATTTATTTTTTAAAAGTTGGCAAGAGCTATGCCTTTTAGTGTTGTTTGGACAGCGCAACTCAACTTGTCTTGTGTAATAGACTTAAGTAAAAAAAAATTGGCAAAGCACTTTTCATATATGTCATTTTACGCAAAATACTTTTTTTGCTATTTAACTCAATGCAAAGATTAGATTTGTAAATGACAGGAATTAAACAACAGGGTAAAACTTAACAGGGGTCTAGTATTCCATATCGACCAATCAGAGGTTGGCTTTCATAAATCTAATTCTCTTGAGCCATTGATTGCTGAATGCCAATTGGTTGTTATCGGTCACTAGGCCTCTAAAGGTTACTTGATCCTTGTGAAGAATTGTCCCCAGTGTTCCCTGTTTAATTATGTATAGAAATATCTGCAGCTAGAATGCAGGAGCTTGATTTTTCTTGTAAGTTTCTTGTTTATTAGATACTTCTAAAACTAGGATATTAGAGATTTTTGGCCCTCGATCTGTTCTGAGCTATAAATCTCTGCATCAGAACAAGGATGCTATAAACTGCAGGATTCAATAGTGGCAATAATTATATACCTTACATGTTTGCTGCCATCTTTAAGTCCAAAACTATCTGTTATCAGTCTGTTTTCGTTGTTTAAAATAATTTGGAATTATCTTTGGTAACTTTTTAGATTTAATACATTTTAACTGTTTAGATTTTAGAAAAGATTCTGTGTTTCTTGTCTGGTCTGTGAATTGGAATTTAAGAACATTCAAAGGTCAGACTGACCTAAATACCACAGTGCCCTCTAGTGCTGCATCCAGTACTGAAAGTAAAACCCAACAGTCAGTGAACAAGATAAAGATTTCTAAGCAGCTTACATGATTACAAGGCTAACATGTTGTGTTGGTAGTTGGCAAGTTCCTGCAGTGAATTTCAAGAAGATTTGTGGTATTCCCATTTGGTCGTATGCCATCCATGTAAACTTGGCTCAGATGGACCAAAGTAGTCTTCAGGGCAGCCCAAACATGCTGATCACGTAATGTACAAATTTCCGGAGCGTAATTAGAAAGCATCGCTTAGAAGACAGGCGTCCTCTTCGATTCACACTTTTTTATTGACACTGTTGACCATATTATAGCTGTGTCTAAATGCTAAAAATTTATTATTGTCTGTAGTGTCACAAAAGACTGACACAGCGATTTCTCCCTTCAATAAAAGTAGTTAAAAACCTTTTAGAAAATCCATAATTTTGATTGCTGGTACTTCATAAATGTACAAATGGTACTTTTTAGCTGTCTCTTTAGGGAAAAATGAGTTTTATCACCTGCACTACCTGGGTTAATGAAATTGTACATTGGAGTTTGGCCAGGAGATGAGATGAGATCATTCAAATGCATTGATACTGGCAACAGGTCTTGCAGAATAGTCAAGTCTTATTTTGCAGTGGCTCCTTGCCCCAGTGTCCCTATCTATTCTTTTATTTTTTTCCTGAAATAGTTGTCTATTTCAGGTTTTTCTACTTGCCTGTTATTTATTTATTTTTTTTGTAATTTTGTGTAACAGCCGGAGAACCCGGTGACCTCAAAAAGTCCTGATTGCCAAAGTAAACAGTAGATTGTCCATTGGTGCCTTGCAAAAGAATTCACTTGCTTCAAATTACAGTAGCGATTCCAGTGTGTAACAGACTAAAAAAAAACCTCTGGTTTCTTCCTTCAAAATTGAAATAATGCTACTCTCTCTCCCTAAATTGGGACAGTTGTTTTACCCCCTTTGCTTCATAGCAGCTTGTTATACTCTGTACTCTATTACCTAGGAATTTTATCCAACAAATATTAGATGTACATAGAATATGTTAGAATGTGCCCCAAGTCCAGGGACTCCTCGGAAAAGTTTATGGTTGGCTGTTACATTTCTTTCTCCCCTTTATGTGTTTATTTTGAGTTTCCTTTTGTTTAAGAAGGGTATTGACTGTTGGGATAGGTGACATCTGTCAGAAAGTTGCCTTTTGGTTTGTCTATAAGAGCAGTTTCTCTTTACACTTTGAAAGAAATCTCCGTGTGCACCTTTATATACTGATAAACAAGGCCTGCATTGTTCTCTGAACTCCTTGGTGCTACTGAAGATTCTTTTCACATGTGTGTTAACTCTGTCTGGGACTTGAAAGGCTGTCAAGTTAGCTTGTAGGTTAGAAATGTGCGTTTGCAAATATATATATATATGTGTGTGTGTGTGTGTTTATTGTAATAGTGCGGCATCACTAGCGATCACATTACAAATTCTACAATTCTTTTTTATTTTTTATTATTTTCCTGTCGTGCTTTTTAAGACTATTTCATATAATGGCTCTGAGCATTCAGACAAGCCTCAAAGACGTTTTTATTCCATTTTGTGGTCTTTTTTTTGCCCATCCCGCACATGGAAATATGGCAGACC
>WMED01001643.1:0-26724 GCA_019650415.1 Pipa parva
ATACAGCGTTTCTCTCTGTCATCTTCCCTGTCAGCCCGACTTTTCTTTCTAGAGTTGGGTGGGCAGGACTAAATGATGATTGACATTGTACCTCCTCCAATCAGATCCCTTAAATCACGATCTAGCATCATCATTTAGCCCCACCCAACGCGACTCAGGAAAGAAAAGTCAGGCTGACAGGGAAGATGACAGAGAAAAATGCTGTAAAAAGGTACATTTTTTAAAAATACATATATATTTACAAAAACATTTATTTCATTAGTAGAACTTAATTTAATATTCAAGGTTTGAGGTGACAGGTGCACTTTAAAGAGAGAACACTAGTATTGCTTCTGTGTCAATGGAAAGAATGAAATACAAAACCTCTGCATTGTACTATTTGCATTAGCATTATGAGTGGCGTGGGGCACTGGACTGCACAGAACTCACTTTAAACATGCAATATATCTTGACTATTTGTTTTCAAAATTTCACCTTTCACCTTTACATGGGCAACTGTAGCGCTTCTCAATTAAAGAAGAACTAAAGGTACCTACACACAAATACATATATTAGTAGTGCACCTATTTTCCTCCTAAACTGTTGTATTAAAAAATCCAGAATCATTCTGTAGTCTCTGTACTGTCCTACACTACAGAGTTCGTCCACTTTTCCTGCGGCACACTACAGGGGACGCCCTCTCATCTCGCGGCACATGATGGGGGACGCCCACTCTCCCCATGGCACACGACAGGGGAACTCACTAAGCACTATAGCAGTGATGGCAAACCTTTTGAGCTTGGTGTGTCAAAATTCGTCAAAAAAATTAGCATAATTCAGGTGGTGTGTCACTTCAAGTAAAATCCGGAGGTAGGGCAACTGTCCTACTGAGAGCGTGGCATGAATGGCGCCATGATGTGTGTCAGTAAAAATGTCTCGGCGTGTCATAGGTTAGCCATCACTGCACTATAGCATTCCTCCCTCCAGCAATGATTTAACTTCCTGTGATCATGGAGATTTTAGAGATTATTACCATACATACCAACATTACCCTTAAAAGAGGGAAAATGATCACATATAAAGTACCTTATGCAGACTTACTGAAGACAGATAAATAGCCTCACTGACTAAAGTCTGAATAGTCGTGTAGAGCTTTGAATTTGCATCTATTCTCCATTTCCCCATGTTCTCTTATTGAGAAAACTCTGCAAAGTGTCAAATACTTGACCAATTCAGATGACTACGCAAGTTGTGAACTTACGGAGCTCTTTCCATCATTTTTCATGTGTATGCATAAGTACTTCTACTCTTGACTAAGCAGGAGTGGTACGAAGGTGCGAATGGGACTAGGTGTACTGCTCTGAATCTACCTCCTTGACTTTGCCACTTCAGCCTGGCAAATTGGGAGGTTGATGGCAGGGCTACAGTATTGCATAAGGTGACTATTCAATCAAAAAAGGCAATTGGGACTGTGTCTAAGTGACAAAATGATCTAGGGACAAGATGACATAGAAATAGATTGAATATTCACAGAATACAGTTAGTGGGATATGAAGATCACTTGTCAAATTGGCCTCATTCCATATGACTTCTCATCCTACTTCTATCCACCTAACTCTGCCACTCTACACATCTGACAGCAATTGCCACTGTCCACCTGTTCAAAAAGTGTATTCTCCACTTAGTCAATCCTGAGAAGCGAATCTGCATCTATTTTGGCAATGCAACTCGAATTGTAGCAAAGTGAATTCGACAGATTTTGCACTTTAGTCAATGAGGCTCAAAGAGTTTACCCTTCAGGTATAAATAAGAGTTCTATCCCTCAATCCCTTTAATTAGGCAACCTTAATTATTGTATTGCAGCTATGTATCTAAAATGCCTTGAACAAATGTTTATCTAGTCATATCTTTTGTGAGTTGATGGAGTTGTGCTTATGGATTTTATCCAGTCTATACTGAACCAAATGCTGAACAAATCAGAGGGGAAATTAATCTTATATTTTTATTACATTAAAGAGTGCTGGGAAATAATAAGATGAACATTTGCAATTTAAACCACATTAATACAGAAGACTACATTTTGGAAAAGAAGGTTGCACATCCCAGGTTCAACCCCAGGAAATAATATACAACCAGGTATGTTAGTAGTCAGACAATGAGATAACTGTTGCTTAAAATCATAAAATAGCCTCAGTTTTGATTTTTGTTGTTAAAGCTTACCTGGGGCATTGAAGGCTGAGTTCCAAATTTGGCCATCATGTTAACATCAAGAGAGTTCACACTATAAAAGACACAGAATATCTATGTTAAACTGTTAACTGCTTCCAACGTTTTACCAAAGATCCATAATGTATATAACTGTTTGAATAATGTGATTTAAGGGAAATATTTTCAGCACATCATAGGTTTATCAATAATCTCATTTCCTCTTTTACATAATTGTTGGGAATTTCTGGAGCTCCATTCACTACCAACATATTTTTTTTTCTCATCTAGTGGCCACTTTAAGTGAGAGTGCCACATGGTTTATATGTTTGTGCGGTCAGGTTGCCAGGATTATATAAATACCATCAATAGAAGATTCTCTAGAATGAAAAGGGGGTACCTTGTAATCAAAGAGGTGTATTGAGCCAGGGAAGTTAGTGAAAAAAGAAATTCAGTGTGAAACATTTGAGATAGAGAAGGAATCATTCATTGTTCAGCACTGTGGCAGCATTTGTACTAACCTGGCGCTGTCGGTAAAGGAACTGTTTTCTTCAAAGTTCAGCTCTAGTATTGGGTTTAGATCAAGATTCAGCATAGGATTAGCTCTGGAAAACAAAGCAAGGTAAAATACAACTGATACACGACAGTCTTATGATAACTACATACCGGCAAACTTATTACAGATCTGACCATTCTGCTAAGGAAAAGACAATAGCATCTTGTACATTTTTCCTACACATGTTGCTCATGGTAAGTCACATTTCAAACATAATATTCCAGTTATTACAGTAGTTCAGTACATTTGATGGTGGACAGCAGAGGCTAGAAAGAGTAGAGTTGAAGAGTCAAATGAGAATGGGGTTTATTTATTAAAGGACAAACAGTCTTGTAAAGGCCAGAATTCACGTCCTTTTGCAACCTCTCCAACTCCGCTTATTTAACAAACTGTGCGATGTGACAAATTCACTACCAATTCAGATGATTACAATGGGCACGGACTTATGCAGCTCTTCATATAACTTTGCATCCACAGGTAATTTGGCTATTCATCAAGCAACAGAGTTTGTTAAATTCCACAGGTGAACTGCTTCAAATTCACCAGTTGGACTTTGCCACATCAGAATGGTGAATTGGAGGGTTGATGGCAGGGCTCTAGTGTTGCGTAAGGCAACTATTCTTTCAAAAGTGATAATAACCCTACGACCAAGTGACAATATGAACTAGGGACAAGGTGACATAGAAAAAGATATATTATTTATTTAAATACAGTTAATGGGACATTGTAAGGATGACAACAATGCCCTTCACTTGGGGAGTTCTCCTCACTTTCCATGATCCTGCATCCCACTATTGTCCAACTAACTATGCTACACTGCACATCTGACAGCGTCCGACACTGTCCATTTGTTTAACAAGTCTATCCGCTATTTCATGAATAAGGAGAAGTGAATTTGTGTCTTCCTGATCATAGAGACGAAAAGAGACGTGGAGTCTCTATGCCAAGCGAATTCGCTCTTTAATAAATAACTCCCACATGTGTTAGTGGTGCTGGTCTAAACTAAGAGGGTAAAAACAAAAAAATAAGTTTTACATATACAAAATTATATTTGTAAACTGTTATGCTTTTCTCCTATATAATGAATATCAGTACAATAATTTGAATAATCAAATCAATCATCTGGTACTTGTCTGGTCCTGTAGATGACAAATTATTGCTAATAGTAGTCAGTTGGAGGACCCCACATATGCTCAAGCTGGGTCCTACAACTGGACAGATTTCATGGACAAAATGATCAATTATGATCAAACTCTGACCTGATTTTCATCACAAATGAGCTTCTAAATTATCCACATGTTTACAGACTGACCAATTTATGAACACAAGTCTGTGCGTGTATCTTATTTATATAATTACAATATGAATATACATGCATGCATCTACAATAAATTAGTTGTATCAACAAATACAAAACTGAACAAAAGTCTGTGCTTTACTGTTGTCCTCAAAGCAATCTCTGCTCCCAGTTCCAATCATTAATCTAAGGCCAAGTGCAAACTCTAGAGTAATTACTGGTTTCATATATGGAGATTGTCCCTGTGCAGTGTTGCTGTGGTAATTTGCATTGCACAACTGTTGCTGGAAAAACACGTAGTGTTTTGCATCGTGTTAACCATAGATATAACCTTGCCATACTATGCCTGAGGAAGAGACCTAAGTAGTCTTGAAAGCTTGCATTTACCATCTATTCCATTAGCTAATAAAAGGTATCACCTATACTAGAGAGAAGAGACTAAGTAGTGTGGAAAGCTTACATTTACATCTATTCCATTAGCCAATAAAAGGCATCACCTATACTAGAGAGAAGAGACTAAGTAGTGTGGAAAGCTTACATTTACCATCTATTCCGTTAGCCAATAAAAGGTATTTCTTATACTCTACTTGTCTCTACAGACTACCCAGCATGCCTTAGTTATACAGACTACCCAGCATACCCCAGTTATACAGAAGAGAGCTAAGTAGTGTGGAAAGCTTACATTTACCATCTATTCAGTTAGCCAATAAAAGGTATCACCTATACTCTACTTGTCTCTGGAACAACATGTGTGACATTCCATGTGTAACAGGGCCACAGAATCTTTAACATCTCTATATGATAATGGATTCAGAATGCATGGGAACAATCTCTTAAGTGGGACACTACCCTAAGTTAGCGATAAGATCATTAAATATGAAATAATCTCTCTGACTGCCTGTATAGTCTAGAACTGCCACTATGAACATTTTATAACTGTGTTTAATAAACCAGCTGTCACGGGCAGAGGGTGGACCCACTGTACTACCTTGGGGTTTGGCTTAGGTACGCTGTGAGGAGCGGAGTCTAAGAGGCCCCTGGTCTTCACCTTTAACCTCCACAAGGAGGTACTGGTCTTAGCTGTGAGGAACCCCCAGGTCGCGACCCCCGAGTGTACCCCCCGCAGGTAGTTGCTAGTACTGGAACAGCGGACTGAACCTGGAACAGGACACCAGACTTGTAAACCTTGAAGAGGAATTTAGGAGTGTATCACTTTAATAGAATAAACCAGGAAGCAACACAGGAAATGTACTGTAATATATGACAGAGCGCAGGAACACAGGAACAGATAAGAAACCTAACAACATGGTAGGAGACCTATTTAGCTGGAAGCTTAGGCACTGAGTGTCCAAGCTGTCCAGATTTTAAATCTCCTGCTGAGTCCTGATGCAGCGGGAGCGCTCCCGACATGTATGTGTCATGGGAGCGCGCCGGCAGCGTTCATGCTGCCGACAGTGTTTAAATGACTGGCAGGCGCGGCTCATGTGCCTAAGATCAGTGCGCCCAAGTCCCCCTGCCAGGAAGGAGATGGCGGCAACGCCAACCGTCACACCAGCCAACAGAATAATAACAGGTTCATTGCTCTGTATATGTAGGGAGAAAAAAAAAAAAGAACTTAGTTTCTCCTTTTACTCACCCATCGGAATTAAATTTATTGGTTCCAGGTATGGCCTCCAATCCATGCACTTCATCTGCTGGTAAAGTCTTTGCCACCTTCAAAGCAGTTACAGCTCGGAGCTGTCTCTTATGGCTGAAATACAACACAATGTGTTAAATTATGCCAAAGCATGAATCATTCCAACAGCGAAGTGCAGCATAATGGTTACAGCACAAAAACACACTTTATAAAAGGTTTGATCTTGGCATCTCATGTTTGACTCACATGTGTCCAGAAATCATTGGGGAGTGTGTAAGTCATAGAAAGACAACCAATTCTAATAAAAGTAGACTGCAACTGTGAATGTAACTCAAAAACCTGCGTGTTTCCAGAATGAGCACTTCATTGTCAGTTTTTTCATTTTTAATACCGGTACTTAAGCTATTGTTCCGGGCCATCATTGAATATTTGTCTGAGTAGTACCAAAAGGTAATAGAGGTATTGTTTTCTCTCTGAGAATTCTCTGGTCATCTTTCCTTCACTGTGGTCCCAAGCACATTAAAATGTATAGTGTATAATAATAAGACACCTGTATAATAGCACAATGTTTCAGAAGTATGATTTCTCCCTTCCGTTAGTACTGTGTGTGTCCAGGAAAGTGATAGATACAGTTTATTGTGGTATGAGACTGCACCTTGTGCTACAGAGTGTGTACCACATATTCTAATAATCACAAGAGAACACGCCAGTTTCCAGTTCTTTAGGAAGCTTTTTACTGCATCCATTAAAGGGATAATAAACCCACAGGGTCTTATTGACTAAAGGCTGAGGGGGTAATTCAGGAAAGTGCGAACTCACCTTGAGATGCTTTGCATCAGCTCGCCGAGACTGGTACGTGCTCCCTGGTCTCCTCCATGGGAAGATCGGCGAATGCTTTAAAGGTACTTCGGCGAGGCGACCTGAGTGGTCGCGAGTTCGCACTTTCTGGAATTACCCCCTGAATAGTCGCCTATAGCTCTGAAGTTGTATTGGATTGCAACTTCCCCATGTTCACTTATTGAGCAAACTCTGTGATGTGGCGAATACACATCTAATTTGGGTGATTAGGATAGTCTCGATCTTACCAAGCACTTCGCATTACTTTAAATAAGCTTGCACAGGTACTAATCAGTCACAAACTTTTGAATGGACATATTTTAGTCATGTCCTAAAGAGGATAATTTTTATAACATGCTTGCTATATCTGTGAACAATTTCAGTTAATAAGGTTATGCAGGTCGGACGTATTTTGTGCATAATAATTCTAAGGAAATTTGATCCATTAACTCTTGACACCATACCAGGCAAGCTCATGGTTTTTTATAGTAGTGATTCCTCCTTTATCTAAGAACAAAACGTTTGTATTGACTGTATATACAGTATGTATTCTACAAATGGGACCTTTCAACACTGCTTTATAGGACAATCCATGCTCAAATAGAAATTAGATTTGGATTACATTTTTAAATACATTCCTCTAACTTTTATGGGAGGTTATTCATTAAAGTGAGCATTCGACTGTCGAATTCTCAAACAGCGGATTCCCATAGCAAATCCACAACCGCAACAATTTCCCCACTGTAAACACGTGACAGAGACAATTTTTAAAGCTGCGACTGCGACAGTTTTCCATAATAAAATCATGACTGTGACAATATTCTCATTATAAAGACGTGACTGCAACAGTAGCAGCCTATTGTGACTGTCTTTAACTGGCGAATTCACACCTAGATGCAACAATTCGTACTTTAGTGACTAACCCCCTTAGTGGCCATAACAAAGCAGTGTTTCTGTTGAGGCATCTGCCTTTGCACTTCTGATATTTTACATGGGAGCTATAAACATTTTTGTATTCTGTTTTTTTTTTGAAGGACCTTCTGGAGTTATTCTCAACTCGTTTTGTCTGAATCCAAGAGAACAGATTGAGCAACAAGTATTTCCTACACCCACACACCTCTTCCCACTGAAATGAATGGTCAGGCATGGACACTATGTGCACCTGATGCACCATCTGTACATCAGCGTGCCACTACTTTATAAGTAAATAATGATTGGATAATGCAGCTTAATTACTAATAAATGGTGTGTCCCTTTGCCCTAAAAACAGCAGAATATTAATATGAATAACATAATTATCTCTTTGTATATTTATTTAAGCTATGACATGATTTGTAATATATTGATGCACACCCAATGGTCTGATGCTCAGAAGCAAGCTGCAGAGATCAGACAATTAAAATAGTCTCCATGATGCTGCAGGCAGTTTTTATTTCTATTGACATGGAAACAGATGGAATGTTCAATTTCCTGTTGTAAAGAGTACAGTGAAAGGTAGAGATTCCAGCAATGACAGAGGGGTAATTCAGGAAAGAACAAAGTTACCTTGCGATGCTTTTCATCAGTTTGCCGAGACGGGTACGCACTCCCTGGTCTCCTGCAAGCGGAGATCAGCAAATGCTTTAAAGGTACTTCGGCTCAGCTCGGCGGCTTGAGTGGCCGCGAGGTGAGCCGAAGTACCTTTAAAGCGTTCGCTGATCTCCGCTTGCAGGAGACCAGGGACTGCGTACCCATCTCGGCGAGCTGATGAGAAGCATTGCAAGGTAACTTCGCTCTTTCCTGAATTACTCCCTGAGAGACTTACCTTTTTCTCATGCAGATCAAAGCAACAGTCATGATCAGAAGAATGAGCACCAAAGCACCAGCTAGTCCTGCAATCACTCCATAAAGGGTTTGGCTTGTTTGGGTGTCTGCAGTGCCTGAACCACCCTGCAAATCAATAAAAAATAAACGGTATTCTTCCAGAATTGTGCCAAAAAAAAAAAATTTCATTTAGGACCTTTCTACCTATACTGTACATCTAATGTATTTTCTGATCTATTATCCTATTCCTCTTTATTGTTTTACAACATAGCTGGGGAATTTATCTTTTGGGAATGAAATTAAATCACACAGCAGTAAGATAGCACTAGGGTCACAGTCTCATCCAGCAAGGACTAAATTTGGGCAAGAATATCTGTAGGCTACATCTATAAACTCCCCAGTGTGCTTAAACTGTATAACTCCCTTGATCCCTCTCTGGTGTGGCAAACAGCACTAAACCACAACAGTGACTCTAATCCTGCATATTTCTAATCATCTAGGGACAGGATCCTACAACGAACGAACAAGTCTCTTCAGGATGTTCTGTGCAGAACTCAACTCCAACCTAGTGCTGCTTCAGGTACATTGAACTGCCCCACTCTCACTGCAGCAGCAGCTTCCCCTTTCAGCAGACATCCCGATAGGGTTATCAAAGCCCAATTTCAATAGTAATACATGGTCTTGTATATCATATTTTACCTGCCTGTAAAACATTCCTAGCCTATACTTACTTCCGAGGGAAGCCCAACCAGGATAAGCACACTACATAAAAGGAACACAATAAACAGACAAGAGTGTCCATAAGCTGTTGACTAGCCATGTAACCCCTATTAAAGTACTGAAGGAAGTCCAGCATACCATAAATAAAACATACAGTAGTAGCTAGGATGGACTATATACTACTTGTGCATCTGTTACAATACTCAAAACAAAACAAGGAAACATTCTTGATGTGATCTGAAATTGGCCTTGCGCAGGGGCAGTTCTACACCCGTTTTGTTGAGAGGGACTGGCTGGGGCCAAAGGTTTTGTCAAGGAGGCACATTCAACCTTCAACAATGGTTCTGGGTATATTGTTGCACTGGGTAAACTGTCCCTTGACCAAACCCCCCCTTTGGGTCTTGCCAGCAGCTACTGAATCCACAAAGAATAGTGCCAACCGAAGCAGCCAAGGAGCGCTGTCACATTCCCCTTTCCTCATTGTGGAGAAGCGCTTAGAGGAGACGCATTGCTGGAACACTGGCGGAAGTGAGTTTTGCTATGGGCGATGTGAGCGACAGCGCCCCTCAAATAGATTGAGCCCTGGGCAGTCACCCACATCGCCCATAGCTAAAACCGGCCCTGGGGGGGCCACAGGAGCGTCCAGACTCTGTTTTACGGGGGCACTGGCCCCTACTGGACCCACCCCAGAACCGCCGCTGGCCTTGCAGAGCTGGAAGTAATTCATTTGACATATCTACTCATTCTCTGTATCAGGTTACTTGTTGAAAAAAAAAAAGCAATGCACCGTGTCTCACTTATTCATGCTATTCCTATATTACTTTTGCTCTCCTCTTATTTATTATTTTTTTTAAATAATCTCTTTTAAATATAGACTGGTTCCCCTTTATTAGTTTTCCTGAGCTTTAGTAGTCCTGGTGACTCTCAGATATTGGTACAGCTTCAAAAACTATATTGTTATCCCTTTAATCCCTACTAAAGCTTGCACCGCACATGAGAAGCAAGATATAACTGATGTAAAGCTGTTGTTAAGAAGGTAGTGAACTGGAAAACAAGACCCAGGTTGTACGTGGGGTTTCCTACTAATAGATCCAATTACTGTATGAAAAGTTTGAATTATTTGCATTACTTACAATAACACTGAGACCGAGCTGTATAAGTTCAGACAGTGAATTTGTGTCACCCTCGATAATTCTGCAAGATACAAAGAACAGTAAAATGAATCTCATCCCAAACCAACACCATAAATATCAAGAAACCCAGATTAAAACTCACGTGAAAGATACAAACAACAAGACACTGAACTAATTGCAAACCAACACCATAGGTATCAAAAAAAAACAAAAAAAAAACAAGAGAAAATACAGTATATGTGAATTTTTCATAATTTTTTTATCATTCCTGCAGAGAAATAATTGCAATTCCATTAGATGTGGAGCAAGCATGGGGTACAGTTAGAGGAACTGCAGAGTTCGGGATTTCTCTTAGGTAAAATTAACCCCTGTTGTTAAACAATGGAATGAAATGAACGGAAGGGGTTATTGACATAGAGGGGGGAAGGACTGGAAACGAAAATAAGGAGGTGGAGGAGGAGATAAAGGAAAGGGAAAGTAGGGAGAGGAAGTCTCAACTAGGGAGAGAACAGCGTTTCCACCCACCCAAGTGATGGAGAATAGTGTAACAAAAGGGCAGTTAAAGGAGGGAATGCTTGCTTGGTGGTAGCATCTTATGGAGAAGATGAAATATGCAATTTGGGCATTACTTGGGCAAGGGCCCATGCTTGGTGATACGGCTGCCTCACCAGTAATTGCCCCAACCTTCGCGGTTAAGAGTGGCGGCAAGGGAGGGCCTGTCAAAATGTGGTTCAGTTGCTTATAATGGATTTGCAAGCATTCTCGGTTATGCTTAATAAAGCTGCAGCCAATTTAACCCATCTCTGGTTGTGTGGTATGTTTATTTAAGAGTAAAAAAATGTAAGAGGAACGTGCGGTGAGAGGGTAAAGGAAGTGTATGGACTGTACCAACTACACATGTCAAAGGATGCAAGATGTTTTATCTATAGTGTGCAGAGAGCAATGAGCAATCCCTTGTGCCCAAAGATGAAGGACTAAATAAATATGGGCAGTAGGTACGAACTGGCAGTGACAGAGTAGAAAAATAGTAGTAGGTACATATCATGCAATGCTAAAAAAGTTACTTAGCACTTGCCCCTTTGATGAATTCCACTGAACTGAATCAGAAAGAGATTTAGGAATGAAAAAAAAATTATAAGGAGAAATGATATTCTTGTTTCGATTTAACAAAATGATTTCAATATACACAATACTTATTCACGGTGATGTATATACCTCAAATTAAAAAAATCACCTGTTAATTGTAGCTTTACAGACCATATTTACAAACTGCCACACTAGGAGCTAATGCAAGTAATGCAAGCACCATGTACTGGAGAGGCATTACACTGTCATGCTTAGTGCAAATAATTTGGTTAAACATCCCAGCAGTCAGCAGGTGGTATCACCATGTTCCAGAAAGCAATATGTAATATGCACTCCCTTTTGTTTGTAGTTGATTAATATCACAGAGACAAGTGGGAAAGTCTTGCAGGATAATGTATGAAGCGGTGATATACAGAAAATAGGTGCAAAATAATAACTCTGCCATTCGAATGACAAATTCACTCACCTGTTTAGCTCATCTGGAGTTATAGCTGTTCCATTGTTGTACACAAAGTATACAGACATAATGCACTGGGTGACAGCACTGTAACAAAAGCATTTAATCAGAATATGTTCCTGTATACTTGCTTTTATCGGATGTCACTAATACAGTTATCTCTACACTGAATACTCTATAAGCAACATCTACAAGGTTTACATCAGTCTACTGAGTGCTGGGTGGTTAGATAGGAGCACACTATATAGTACTGAGTTATAGCATTTTATTTAAATAGAAAAATTGCTGATTCCTATTTTCCTTCAGTGGGTGTTTCTTTTTTTCCCACCTCTAGACATTTTGTTCTGAAATATTGTATTGGTTAATGGAAATATATACTAAAACAGTGAAAAGAGAAGCCAAAAGTTACATGTTTTTCACTAGTTCTGTGGATACTGGTAGGTATTATCATAGGGTCCACTAAACATTTCCATGTAGAAAGGAAAGAACGAGCAGCTTTTGGCCCCAAAAAATTCAGTACAGGTAGACTTCGGGTGGCTTTAGGCAAGACTTATCCTCTCATAGTAGGGACTCCCAGTGGGAAAGTAACCTTCTAGAGAGAACAATTGCCTCAAAGTGTAAGCCTGTTAAGACTTTGGTCATGATACAGAAAATCCATCTACAACAACGAGGTAGTTAATATGTAGCCATCAGATTATGGACATACATAATTGTTCTACAAACTTCAAAGGGATAACCGCAATGGTCACAGGGGTTAGATGCATCTGTGTCCATACATGTAGGGGGCCTCACACTCTGTCCAATCACTGCCCCTACAGCTACTCCCCCAGTGTTAAAACAGTTGTTGGCACCCAGCAGTGCATGAACTCACTGGCATTGCAGCACAGTCCACACATTCTCCTCTAAACATTGGCATTCCTCCTTCTCACGCAGCACTTACCGCTCACTAATACTTCTTGTGGGTGAATCAACATCCTTGATTTGGGACACATAGACAGTTGCTTTAGTTGCCTTTGTCAGAGCCCTGCAAAAATTCATTGAAACATTTAGTCCTTGTAATTGTTAGAGAAAATATCATGTTTTTTACTTAAAAAAAAAAAAAAAGCAATTTAAATGACAACATTTCATTTATCTTTCTAAACCCACTGAAATGTTTTACGCTCAGAAACAGAATACAGATAAGGTTTTACATAGTTTGTTTTAGTTTCATTATCCCTTCCCCTTTCTCCATCAAAGCTGTAATTATTATGGTCTGACAGTTTTTATAAACCACTTTTTCTATATCTATTCTCAGCAGTTTTCATTTTTTACAGCAGATGCTTTCTTTGCTGCTTGTAGCACATGTATCTAAATATAATGAAGAAATGTATTTGATCAGTGAATCAGAAGCCTTTTTGCTTTCATCTGCCCCGTAAATTTATTTATTTTTTCTAATTTAAGTAAATTTGTTCTAGTCAGTAATACAATTCATTCTCATTCATTTATTTATGGCTATGAATCGGACAGCCTGTGGTACCAGGGTACATACAGGATCATGATTGGGTAATTCATGGGAAAATTTGTTAAATTCTCCTCTGTAGATGTGTGAATTCGCTTTGATGATGATGATGAATCTGTTCAGTAGAAGACGACTTTCATTCATTTTATGAATCATTGTTCTCCACACTTTCCTATCTTTGACTGCTTCATTTAGTTCTTTCATGGGCATATTTGGGTCAGCCTTAATTGTGTCTATCCAGTGTGTTCTTTGGTGTCCTCTTCTTCTTGCCCCACTGACTACGCTGAGCATGTATATATGTATATATACTGTGTATATATATATATATATATATATATATATATATATATATATACAGTATGTATATAGTAAATATAAACTGGATACGAAAGGAAATTTCTGCATGTAGTGCTGACAATATACTGAGTTCGTATCATATTCAACTTTTCCTATATTAGCAAAGGCATCCACCTCACCTTTTAATATCTTCAGTTGTCTCACGTACTTCATCTGCAGACTTGGAAAATTTTAAGGAGACTCTATAGGATTCATCAACAGCAAAAATCTACAAAATGAAGAAAACATTAGTGACAACAAGTTAACATACAAGAGAGAATAATACAACAATCTCAGAGCAAAGGTATGAAGCTCACAAGTACATTACATGAGGCGATAGACCTTGCCTCATGTAAATATGGAGAATAGGTACTGTCTCTATAAAAGCAAGAGATGGCTGAATGTTATTTATATAAGGTATAAGAGAAGAGGGCCCCTGCTAATATGAAATGACACCTACTACTAAAAGAATAAATGCTCCTCTTGGACTACAAAGAACCATGAAATGTGATGCCAAAATCTAACCAAATGTCCCAATTATTCTGTCCTTTGAAACATTTAGATACAATTTGAGGCCAGTTTATAAATTGATAAAAACTGCAATTCTTCTGTGGAAAAATAACCATTTAAATATCTAAATTGCAAACTTTTTATTATAATGGGCTCTTCCTAGTGTCACCATTCTCTTATGCTATTGGTTTACCATAGGCTGAAATATGTGCTGAGAAAGAAGCATGTAACAATGCAAACTCTTGCATTTTATCATCTTTTCCCTTGGTGATCTGAACACTGATGTCAAGTGTATGGTAAACACAGGGGAAGGTTGTCATATAGTATAACCAACTGCATCATAGCAGGTCTAAATTTAACCGTAGCAAACAAAATACCTACTGTATGTCTCCCTTCTGACTACTAGAAACCCTTGGGGACATGCCTATACTGCAATGAAACAGGTTTGGGCCTAACGTGGTGAGTCTATGTCCATTTGTAAGACTTTGTCATAAAGGGAAGGTGATGGGGTTATAGTGGATTCAATATGTAAACCCTAAAGTGAAAGTTTCTATGGTTGTGCTGGCTTTCTACAAGGAATAATAATACTATGTCTGCCTTTATTATTAATGAACTTATTATCATATAATTCATGAATTCATGAACTTCCAGGGCCTTTTAAGCAAAGATAGCCAGCCAGTTTGTTAGTCAGTGGGAATATTACCTCCAATCTGAAAGTAGGGGCCTATGCTCATTAGACAGCTGAGGTAGTATGGGTGTAACAAAGGGCATAAACTGAGGTTCTTGCCTGTTTGAGCAAGCAATGTGAGGATAGCTGGTTCAGGCACAGGATGAATAAATGGCAAAAAATTGGAACCTTGTGAAACATCATGATGGCTTTCAATAAACAAGGCTAAAACTGGTAAAAATAAACTGGTAGCATGATTCTAGGTGTAGAAATGTATGAATGGATTTCAGAACTGGAACAGGTCCTATTTATTAGTTTGTCTACTTTCTGTATACGTGCATTGTACTGTTTTATTGAAACACAATTGGTTGTTGAGACTAAGGGATTTCACAATGAATGTACAACATTAATAAAACTGTTACAATTCATTCTTACATCCAGCACACGGGTAGCACTCAGTGACGGTTCCCCCGAGTCTGTTGCAGTCACAGTCACCTGGTATTGACCCTTCAACGTGACATCCAAAGAGCTTGCAACTCTGAGGCAAATAAATAGTAACCATATCAGTCAGTGGGCTTTCATTAGCCAAATGCAAGTGTGCCCAATATGTATTTTGATGAAAATCCTCACCTGACACTACCCTGGTAGCTGTCCTTTTCACTAGTGGTAACAATGTTGAAGATGTTGGAGAGTGGTCTGGTAGCTCCACTGGACAAGATAAATACTACTGAGGTTACTGAGAATTTCAGAACAGCATTCAATCCAGTATCTTTATCAGTGGCCTAAGGGAACAAAATAAGTTCAGCTAACACAATGGGTTCCTCTTTAGTGGCAATGACTAAAAAGAGGATTTTAAAGTGCACCCATCACCTCAAAACGAATACTAATTTAGGTTCTACTATTGAAATAAACATTATGTAAATATAAATGTATTTTTAAAAAATGTACCTTTATACAGCGTTTCTCTCTGTCATCTTCCCTGTCAGCCTGACTTTTATTTCCTGAGTCGGGTGGGTGGGGCTAAATGATGATTGACATTATAGCTCCTCTAATAAGATTCCTTAAATCACGATTTTATTATTAGAACCTAAATTAGTATTAGAGTTTTGAAGTGACAGGTGCACTTTAAATGCAAATTTATGTTAAAATATAATAGAGGACAAAGTCATTGTGGCTAGTAAAATAAAAATGTGTTACCTTGACAAGAGCGACTTGATAATCAATAGGGGCTATATCGGGTACAACCACTGTGGAGAAACAAATAAATCTGTTACAGATGGAAATAAGTCACTTTGACCTAAATCGCATCATATTTAAATCTATAGAATTTTCCAGAAACAATAAATACTTGTACTACATATTTCCATAACAACTTCATACTGACAAATAATGTAGTTATCCCAACAATATCATGGCGTTTTTTAAAAAAAAGTAATACCAAAAAACATATTCAGAATAACTGGTCATATCCCAGAAGTAACATTGTCATTAGCTTTAAAGTGCACCTGTCACCTCAAAACTAATACTAATGTAAGTTGTACTAATGAAATAAAGGTTTTTGTAAATATATATGTATTAATAAAAATTTACCTTTATACAGCGTTTCTCTCTGTCAGCCCAATTTTTCTTTCTCGAGTGTCGGGTGAGTGGGGATAAATAATGATTGACATTATTGCTCCCCCAATCAGATCCCTTAAATCACACTCTAGTAGGGATCTGATTGGAGGAGCTACAATGTCAATCATCATTTATCCCCACCCACAAATGTTACTGATTTTTAGGACAGGACTGCTACGATTTTAAATAGAGTATATACCAGTGGTGGCAAACCTTTTTTGGCGCTCGGAGCCAAAAAGGTATCGTCACTCACCAGCTCCTTCCCTCGAATTGCAGGCGCTGATGAGTGGTCATCGTGCCTGCGTTGGAGGAAGGAAGGTTCCCCAGCGAGTGAGTGGTCTTTCAGTGTAGACCGTGGATCCAACCTGAAAACTGTCAAGTCGGGTCTGCAGCCTGTGCTGAAACACCACTCACTCACTGCATGCCATAGGTTCACCACCGCTGGTATATACAATACCCACAGCACCATAAAACATGATCACTTGATGTACTTACATTTTGTAAAATGATACCAGAAAGTGATAAAGCATGCAATAAGAGGAGGGCTGTTTATTCTAGGATCTGACCTATCCATGTATACATCAGGCATAGTTTTATTTTACAGAGGAGTCATCAACTAGTCTACGCTAAAAATGTCCTCCCATAACAAATTCAATTAAAGCATTTTACAAAGAAAATATTAAATCTAATTAATATGGTTTAGGAATTTACTACTCTTCAGGTGATCTTAGGTATTTAAATGCCTGGTAAGTGTGAGTGTGAGGTGATTCCCAGCACCCATTGCTGCTTAGAGAATGTTGGTGGAATGCTGCTTGAACCTTGCTGATCACATGGATGTGCTACAGAATGAATCCTTGTCTGAGGAAGTGAATGGAAACATATTTTAAAAGAGGAAGGCAAGCTTATGCCTGGGAGTCTGCTAACTAAAATAGAGCGCGTCACAAAGCACATTGCAGAGTCAAACTCGTGCTGAGAAAGTCAGACCCAAGTTTTAATATGAAAAATGGAGTGTGGTCTGACCAGAGGCCACGGCAAGTGTGTGCGTGTTTGATAGACAAGCTTTCTAGAGGTGTATCTTCCTTTTTCAAGTCTCAAGCAATACTGAATTAACGAATGAATACTAAGGGGGTATACTAAGGGAGCAAAAGAGTTGCCTCGCGGAGACTGGAATCCCTTTAAAGCGCTCGCTGATGTCCGCATTCAGGACATCACGAGTGCATATCAGTCAGTCCGAAGTGAGGCGAGGACTCCGCACCTCACTTTGCACTATCCTGAATTCCCCCCTAAGAGTTACAAAATATTGCAACCAGGCCAGTAGAAATTCACAAAAATAAACCAATGGAGCTCAAAGTAATCAAGTGTAGTAAACAGTGGTAGGGATAAGTTAGAGGAGAAAAGAGATGATAAGAGGGGTTGGGAATTCTGTTTTTTCTGGGACAATTACAATACTTTAAGCAAATAAAATAAGATCCACAATTTCATTTAACATCATAGAAGGTTTTGGTAGTGAGATAGAAATCTAAGATCCACATTAAGGCCTGTATGTTTGTGTTGAAATGCATGATCAATTTTATTTCTTTTAGTTTTTCGTTCCTGTCTTTTCCCTTCGAGTTTAAGATTTCTATTAAGTGATGATTTAGATTAAAATGGACTCCATTTTTCAACTGACAGGTAACACGAGGTATTGCAATGCTCATATCTTTATATATGTACTTATAAAAAAAAATAGAACGATGATTATTTGAGTTGTAGATGTCCACATTACCTAAAGTCTAGAGATAAACCAATTATGCTTTGTTTTAGCAACAACAGGAACCGAAAATATTTTACAAAACTTTGAATATATTTTTTTTAAATGATGGTCTTGCGCTAATTCAAAACGCTAATTCATTTCACATGTGTGAGTAAAAAAAGATGCAAAAACAAGTAAAGTCAAAAGGAAAGAAGTAATCTATATAGTAGCTTCTAGTGTACATCAAGAGCAGGTGTTCAGTCAATAAGGTGATCCAGAGTCTGGATTTTAATGAGACCTACAGAAAGGCAAATGTAGTTTAGCAGTATACTGATCTTTATATCTTTAACAAATCCATTCAAGATGAATCCTATTTGTTCAATAGCCTTAAAATACTTACCAAATACTTCATTTATGTCCAAAAACTCTGGCGGATTGTCATTCATATCCACTATGTATACCCGCAAGGATACTATACAAAGACAAAGAAGATGGGCTGGGGTTTAACCACAATTTAAAAATCTCTAAGTATTTATAATGTATGTACAGTATACAGAAAGTATACTATAATTAGAGAAAAGTAAATATATGGAGAGATAGTAATAAAAATAAAAATTTGGTCCAAAAGTGCCTTAACTGTACTTGGAAGATCCAATAACTATAAAGCACTTCTGCATCAGTGAATCAAAAATAGCAGACACAAAACATGTGCACAGTAATCAAGAGACAAAGTAAAAAGGGCCTCTAGCCTAAAATATTTTGGGCCTTATTGACTAAAGTCTGAATTCACCTGTCGAATTTACTTTACTACAATTCGAGTCGCATCAACAAAGTAGTTCCATATTCACTTCTCCTTATTTGTGAAGCTGCGGGTAGATTTGTTGAACAAGCGGACTGCTACAGACGTACTCACATGCGTGGTAGTACATCATGCAGAGTGATGTGTGTTTCCCCTGTGAAGTTTAGTGACATCATCTTGACCATATCCCACTAACTGTATATAAAGTGAATATTACATCTATTTCTCTGTCACCTTCTCCCTTGTTCAGTCTAGTTATAGACAAATTTAGTCGCAAGTCGACCATTGCCATCTTTGAAGAAATAGTAGTCTTACTCCATACCAGAGTCCTGCTATCAACCCCCCAAAATAGCTCCATAAATATGCAACTGTCGCAGTCACCCCAATTTGTCACGTCACAGAGTTTGCTCAATAAGTGAACAAGGGGAAGTAAATGTGAATTCACAGCTATATGAGACAATTCAGCCTTTAGTCAATAAGGCCCTTGGTGTTCTACATGAATAAAAGACAAATTGTTTGGGAGGTAAAACTACACCCTGGAAATCAAAAAATACAGGGCCAGTAATTAATATCCTTTAGCTAAATCAAAACCTAAATTATCAATTCAATGTAGCACAATTCTGGCAAAAAAATGACAAATCGAACCAGAAAGAATATCTTCTATTAACACGAGTATCTGAAATAAATCTATTGTGGAAGCAGTATAAGCCTTAACCTTAATTAAAGAGGATAGATGAGTTTATGGCAAACTAATGATGCATCTTGTAAATCCGTCATGTGAAAACATGATCACACATATGCTACATGAAGGTCAGGCATGTGAAAACATGATCACACATATGCTACATGAAGGTCAGGCATGTGAAAACATGACCACACATATGCTACATGTAGGTCAGGCATGTGAAAACATGATCACACATATGCTACATGTAGGTCAGGCATGTGAAAACATGACCACACATATGCTACATGAAGGTCAGGCATGTGAAAACATGATCACGCATATGCTACATGAAGGTCAGGCATGTGAAAACATGATCACACATATGCTACATGTAGGTCAGGCATGTGAAAACATGATCGCACATATGCTACATGTAGGTCAGGCATGTGAAAACATGATCACACATATGCTACATGAAGGTCAGGCATGTGAAAACATGATCACACATATGCTACATGTAGGTCAGGTATGTGAAAACATGATCACACATATGCTACATGTAGGTCAGGCATGTGAAAACATGACTACACATATGCTACATGAAGGTCAGGCATGTGAAAACATGATCACGCATATGCTACATGAAGGTCAGGCATGTGAAAACATGATCGCACATATGCTACATGTAGGTCAAGCATGTGAAAACATGATCCCACATATGCTACATGTAGGTCAGGCATGGGAAAATGATATAGTTTTGACCAAGCCCTAGTTCAAGGTGACGGGTGTTGCAGTTTCAGAGTCTGAAAGGCAGCAGGACTATTAGATTGAATACAGATAATTAGAAAATGAATGGCAAAAAAAGTTTTAAAAATATGTAAGAGTAAGTCTCACCATTCTTGCTATATCTGTCCCCAATTTCTGTCATTTTATCTTCGACACGAAGAGCAATCTCCATCAGATCACAAAGCTCATAGTCAACATCTTTAGTTTGATTTACATAAAGTTGCCCTTTAGGTGCCAGCCATAGCCAGTCATGGCAAATGGGACTAACATCTTCCCCATTCTTGAAGCACTTTACTGAAAGCATCTGGAATTCCAGCTCATGGTTGGTGTCAGGGTCGGTTGCTGTTATGTTGGCAAATGGCTGTTCAACTGAAGTTCTGTTCTCTTGAAGAAACCGGTCTTGTAGAGTAGAGGGGTCCACATACGGTTGCTCATCATTGACATCCAACACATGAATAATGACTGTGGCATTTGCTGTATGACTGACTCCCTGAAGTCCATTATCCTGAGCCTCAACAATCAAAGTATAAATTGTCTGCTTCTCATAATCCAGCTCTACTTCCGAATCCAAAGAAAGAATCCCATTGTACAGGCCGGAACTTGATAGGCCAGAATTAACTTTATGTGCACGAATGATAAAGTTCCCTGATCCACCCTGGGAAATGCGGAAACTGACACGATTGTTTAATTCAGTTTGATCTTGATCACTTACTAGAAGGTTTCCTACATGTGCACCTGAAATGATAAATGTATAGACAGACTGATTGTATGTTTACAGCAACGTAAGGACATACATTTATTAATATCTATTTACAGTATATAGGAAAGAAAGCTGGAAATTTATTTTCGTTCTGTAAAATAAACATTCTTTTTTTTTTTTTTGAAGAATCGAGTAAGAGAAGTAAATAAATATGTGAGTGAAATAAACTTGCCAAGAACAAATAACCAATGTAAGGTCAATGTAAGACATCTTCCTTGCCCTAAAGCTTCAGTTTCCCATTTATGGATGTTTACAGTTAAATAAAATAATGAAGAAGATGGTTAATAAGGACCAGCTCTCCCTG
Organism: Pipa parva; assembly: GCA_019650415.1. Taxonomy (NCBI): domain Eukaryota; kingdom Metazoa; phylum Chordata; class Amphibia; order Anura; family Pipidae; genus Pipa; species Pipa parva. The sequence continues at coordinate 21,386 of WMED01001643.1, forward strand.
TGCAGGCAGGTGGGAGGTTCCCCTTTGGACCCACTCTGCTGCCAGATTTTAAGAGATATTTGACCTTAAATGTTGTCTGAGGAAACCCTGATTTTATATTCCCCTAACAACCTACTGAGAGTCACACTGACTAAAGTCCAAATGGTCACGTTGAGCTATGAATTTGCATCTCTTCTTCACTTCTCCATGTTCTCTTATTGAGCAAACTCTGCAAAGTGGAAAATACATGACCAATTCTGACGACTACGTGAGTCACAAATTTATGGAGCTCTTTGCATGTCTTTGTGTGCACATGAACAGATACTTCTACTATAGAGTAAGATGTGAAGTGTGTGAAAGGTGCGAATGCAACTATGTGAACTGCTCCGAATTCACCTGTTTAACTTCACCACATCAGACTGGCGAATTAGGGGGTTGATGGCAGGGCAGGTTGCATAAGGCAACTATTTCTTAAAAAGTGACAGTGGCAACTGCGATTAAATTCTAACATGACCTAGGGACAAGGTGACATAGAAATTGATAGAATATTCACAGAATACAGTTAGTGGGATATGGTGGGACTGATGTCACTGCCCTTCACTCCTTGAATTCGCCTCACTCCACATGACTTCTCATCCTACTTCTATCTGCCTGACTACACCACACTCCACATGACTTCTCATTCTACTTCTATCTGCCTGACTACACCACACTCCACATGACTTCTCATCCTACTTCTATCTGCCTGACTACACCACACTCCACATGACTTCTCATCCTACTTCTATCTGCCTGACTACACCACACTACACCTGTGACAGCAATCACCACTGTCCACTTGTTTGACAAGTGTATTTTCTACTAAGTTAATCGTGAGATGTGAATTTGGGACTATTTTGACTTGAATTTGTAGCGAAGTGAATTCAACAGGTTAATTTGCACTTTAGCCAATGAGACTCATGGGGCGAAATTTATTAACGGCGAAGCGTTCGCCCGATAGTAAATTCCGATCGCACGATCGGAATTGTGATCGCGCGATAGTAAATCGATCGCATTTCCGATCGCGCGATGGTAAATCGATCAGTTTTCCGATCGCGCGATGGTAAATCGATCGGTTTTCCGATCGCGCGATGGTAAATCGATCGGGTTTACCATCGCGCGATGGTAAATCGAGCGGATTTTACCATCGCGCGATGGTAAATCGAGCGGATTTTACCATCGGGGGATGGTAAATCGAGCGGATTTTACCATCGGGCGATGGTAAATCATGCGGATTTTACCATCGGGCGATGGTAAATCATGCGGATTTACCATCGGGCGATGGTAAATACCGAGCGTGCGGTAAATACCACGTTTAATAAATTTCGCCCATTGTGTGGAGAACAGAATTGACCCCTGACCTTTATATGGATGAATTGATTGGTTTTTCTTTTTTACATTCCAAAAATATATAACATGATATATCTGTGATATTGTACATATGCTACTGCAAAATAAAATGGTAGAATTTCCATTTCCAAGAGTTACATCATTTAAATGTATCCAGGTTTAAAACCATTAATATATTTTATTATTGCCACATAACTAGTTTCATAAGCATGCTGAGTTTGGTTTTCATTTCTAGGCTGCTGTTTACTGGAGTAAAGTGGGATAAAAACAAGCAGATATTTCCACACAATTAACTTCAGGAATAGCATCCCCAAAAAATAGCAGAATATACTTTATATGCAGCCTCCTTAAAACTGACCCTAGCCTTACAGGGCTATAATATTGGGATTTCTGTATAAATGCCTTGGGGCCACTGCTAACTGACTAATATCTCACTATAGAGTATACTGTACTTATACTGTACACTATATATGTATACAGTATATATATATATATACTGTATATACTGTATATAATAAAATGTGTAAATACAAAAGTGCTCTGGAATATACCATATATACTGTACACTATATATATATAATAAAATGTGTAAATACAAAAGTGCTCTGGAATATACTATTTATACTGTATATTTAACACAAAGTCACAGCAACACTTTAACTAGGTCCCCTAAAATGTTATGTAGAGTGTGATTTTGAATGTGTGAAAACATCTTTAAAATTAATTCTTTGCTTTTTTTTTCTTGTCAAAAAAGCAGAAAAATGCAAACACCCTGGGGGCGAAATTTACTACGGGCGAAGAGATCACCCGAAGTTAAATTCCGTTCGCACGTGCGATCGGAAATCGATCCAAATTCCAAACATGCGATCGGAAATCGATCCAAATTCCGCACGTGCAGTAAAATTTGCGATCGGGCGGAAAAATTCCACCTTTAAGAAATTTCGCCCCAAAGTCTTAAACTATAATCGGTTAAATACTGCAATATTGCTCATTATGAAATACAAATAGAAGACAGAAGTGCTTTGTAAGGAGCTTGGTGGATAACACCTACCTTTTATGCTCTCGTTGACAGAGAAGTTGTACTCAGTAAGGTTGAACACAGGCTTGTTATCATTTAGATCCTAAAAAAAATAGCAGTGCATGAAATGGTTTGATTAAACCTCCCATTAGTGTCCATGTTACGGAGGTCTAATATCATACAGAATTAACATTATTAGCTATAATAACCATGTGTGGTTTATATAGGTTAGTACATTCAACAGTGGCAGACATTTACTGAGGACTAGTAAACCTGAGAAATTAGTCAGAGGCTGGATTTCATTATTCTCAATCTCCAATTGCTATTTGATGATTGGTTGCTATATGTTTCTAGACTTCAATAAACAATTGTCCTTCTGAAGATGTGGATATAATGATGTATAGCAGTGAGGAAATACCCATAACCCCCTACATATGGATAAACATACATCATAGTGGAGGTTGAGTCTACAGGTTTCATTTCAAGTAAATGTTAATGACATTGTCTTCAGTTTGTCTCTGCATACCTCAACATTGATGGTGATATTAACTTCAGAGGATAGAGAAGGAACTCCCAAATCATACAGTTTTACTGTCAACACAATGCGGCCTTCTTGTTTTTCATCAATAGCTTCTCGATCTAAAGGCCTAACACTTGTGATGACTCCTGTAGTTATATTGACAGTAAAATTACCCGTCATATCGTCAGTCATCAGTAAGAATTCAATTTGGCTGTTATTAGTATTTGGTTCATCAGCATCAAAAGCCTGCAGATAGAGGGAAAATTCATGTCATGTGGCTATAAATGCAGACATTTATGGAGATGGTTGGTGAGTTGCTGATCATCCTACCTCAATAGGGATCAAGACATCACTGTTCTCATTTACAAACACATTGTATACACCTAATGCTTTAGGAGTCTCATCATTTTCATCCAAAATAGTTATCTCAAGCAGAGTAGTGCCAGTTGCATTCATCCCGTCTTGAGCCCGAAGGGTTGCATAATATAAAGAGCGACGTTCTCGATCTAAAAGGTTTCCATTGACAACAGTAATCATTCCAGAGTTGGTATTTACATGGAAAATTTCACGTCTGTGGAAAAAACATCTTGGTTTATTCTATTACCATAATTCCTTGTGTATTTTATTCAAGTAATGTCTAGATAATGTATAAGCTCTGGATGTGTATTAGTAGAATGTTGGTCAGCTCTAGAACCAGTAACATTGATATTTATCAGATGATTGTTGTATATTTTGTTGTTATTATAAGTGTCCTTGGTACCCATTATTACAGTCATTTCAGTAGATATTGGATACCCAAACCATATTTCACTTCACCAGTTTATGGTAGGGCAGGATTTTATTATGTTTACTGTGTTTCCTTCATATTTTCTCATATCACGATAGACTATTCACCATGTCAGATATGAAAATGATGAAATCTTGTTAAATGGATAATGTTCTATTTAACATTGATTTAAAGGTTTTTTACTTTATGCAAATGGCACACTGCACCAGTACTGATATGCTCCGGATAGGTTCCAGGTTTACAACACCAAATTTCCACAAATCCTAAACTGTTCACCATAAATCAACATCTTTTTACTCTTGGCCTTCAGAAACTGACAAAATGTAGCAATGTTTTATCCCCATGCCTTGTCTTGGCCTTGTCTCGCATGAACCCTGTCCAACCCTCCAATATCCATCCCATAATCCTCCTTAACTCTGTCCACAACTCTAGACTTGTCTCGGAGTATGACAAAACCATGTCAATAAGGGAACATTCAAGCCTGTATAAAAGAGCTTTCTATTTCATAGCCGCCTAGTATCAAGTACAAGTGTTAAAATGACAGATTTAAGTTTACTGATTTTGTAGAATAATCACAGCAATTGAAGAAAAAATAAGCACTTGAATCAGAGGATTTCAGCTAATCCTAAACCCTCTTCCCTTATCAAGGGCTATGCTTACTAACTGAACATTGTCCCCCTCCTAAAACTGATAAAAATTCACTTTCACTTGCTTCAGGCAACTTAGGGGGTTATTGACTAAGGTGCGAATTCGACTGTCAAATTCTCAAACAGCGGATTCCCATAGCAAATCTTTGACTAAGACAGTTCTCCCATTGTAAAGTCACGACTGTGACAATTTCTAAAGATGAAGCTGCAACATTATTTTCATAGTAAAGTCACCACTGCGACAATATTCTCATTATAAAGACGTGACTGTGACAGTAACAGTCTATTGTGACTGTCTTTAGCTGGCGAATTCACACCTTTATGCAACAATTCGGACTTTAGTGAATAACCCCCTTAGTGTCTGAAAGACTTGTGGAAAGTAGCCTAACATATCTCAGAGTCTTATATTGTACAGGTTCTCCCTGGGTCTGAGATGGGTGATATAATTATTAATAAAGCACAGGTTCCTTTGTTAGAGCACCATGCAGTCTCCCAAACATACAGTATATCACAATAATGGAAATGAAGAACCACGCACAGGCAGCTGTGCTGTAACTCTTTATTGGGTGAAAGTGTAAACACTAAATGTTTCGGGTCTTATGTCCTTTATCAAGTGTGCACTTGATAAAAGGCATAAGACCCAAAACATGTAGTGTTATTATTGTGATATACCTCAGAGTCAACATCTGTTTAGTAATCCAGATGCTGCACACAAGTAACAGCCTGCTCAGAAGTAAGAGGAGGAGGGGCTTGGATTTGCTGAGAGCCTCTGCACCAAGTGCTTGTTTTATCTTCTATTGCTATCATTTTTCTGCAAGACTGGTAAACCTAAACCTGTCATTTTAACACTTGTTGTTCTTAAAACTAGGTGTCCTACAAACATAAAGCATGTTTTACAGGTTTTAGTGTCCCTTTAAACTCAACTACCAAAGGTCCTATACTTAGGGGGGAATTCACCATTGTCCGAAGTAGTGCGAACAGTTCGGGTGACTGCGCCAG
>WMED01001644.1:1217-26718 GCA_019650415.1 Pipa parva
AAAAGCAGGTGATGCAATAGCCTATGTGAGGAGCTTTATATATGGGATAGCGCAACACATTATCACATGATCAGGTGGACATGTATGCACACAGAAGTCCTCACTCCCATGCTGCTGCCTGCTGTATACCACCACAGACAGCAAAGTCAGCTGTTTGCAGCATGGTGCCTCCTGGCTGCACCAGTGGATAGGTCTACAGGACACCTAGTCATTGATGATGCTAATGGCACAGGGAGGGATTAAAGCTGAGAAATGTCTGTAACAGCAAATTTGGGCCTCAAGCTCTCTGTTTCCCTGGGAGAGTCAATATTTATTAAACATGGGAATACGAAACTCCCACTTAGCAGAGAGGAGTGATATTCATATATGGACTACTTTGACTTGCAGATTCTTCTGTGTTTTCGCTGAGCCGTTATCCTAAAATCTATCTCCCATAATAATTATTTCCTGTCAATAGCCTCATTATGCCATTGTAAATATGCTGCAATAGAAACAGTTCAATGACCAACTTTCCTAGGTCTTATATGATTTGGGGCATAGATTTACATCATTGGGGTTTTCTGCTCTAAAAAAGATATCCAAAAATGGAAGGTGCAATTCCTGAATATGAATTTGTCTAAAGTACCATAGAAAACAATGGGACTGGGAAAGGTGTGTTTAACAACATGGCTGTTATCAGTAGAGATAAAAATAAACAAAAAGAAATAAAAAAAACACGAATTTAACTTCAAAGATAACATTCTTGCATGTGCTGTATTTTAATAATTGCCATGCTAATCAAAATGGGAATTTTTATATTTTTGTTGTTGGTCTTTAATGTTCTTTTTCATATGAAATTTACAACATGTAGAAGACTGGGTCCCTTCATACAGATAGAATAAAGGATATACAAACCACTGAAAGGCATACAAGCTGTCACATGCTCCACCTAAGATTACTCACTTAATTCTTTCTTCTATTAGAGATATCTACAACTTGGCTATAACTCACTTAATTCCTTCTTCTATTGGATATATTTTTCCCCGGACCACTCTCTATAATAACTTTGAAATACACTTGCGATGACCTTACCAGTCAGGATCAGATTAACATTCGGGCAAACTTGATTTCTGCCAGGAGCTCAAAAAGACTTTGGTGCCCAAAATGTATTAATGAGATGTGAAGATAAACCCATCATTTATTCTGCAGACGTAAAAGGAGAAAGATTGAAATCAAAGCAAAAATTGCTTGGAAGCATTCTGTCAAAAAGAAATTAGAACAGACATTGTCACATTGTTTTAAATAATTTTGCTAATAAATTCAGAGATTGTGAGATAATTAAACAAGACATAGCAACAGGATCTGATATAAAATATACAGTGGTCTGCTTTATACTGTCAGACAACTCATTAAATTATTTGTAGAGCTTCAGAAAAATGAACATTTATCTTAAACTTGTTTCATCTCGAGTGAAAGCAATAGGCGGTTTGTAGCAGCTATTGAAAATATGTAAGGGAAAACATTCAGCCTCTAATGTATGCAGAGAAAATTAGCTGCTATTACAGACCAAATATAACATGGAAAAATGAAAAATAAATATTGTTCAAAAATAGCCGTATCATTTCGAGCCACAGTTTACCTACATAACTAAAGAATACAATGATTTGGGTCAGGAAGTGGTAATTAGTTTAACAGTCTTCATCTGTATGTTTATGGAATTAAAAGTCAATGACTAATTTCATGCTTTTCTGAATTATATTCTTTGAACTAGTCAATGACAAGACCTTTCAGAAATCTGAGCAAAAAGAGCAATATTTTCTTGATTATTTGGACATTTTCATTAACATTTATGGGTAAAGAAATTAGTAACCCTTAGGGGATTGGGTAAATAGATATTCAGGTTGCATCTCAGAGATAAAACAACTTCTGTTCAGGGTCCAAAATGCCCCAGTTATGCACACGATTATGCACACGTATGGTCCGTTCACAGAGAAAGCAGGGAGTTCTTGTCAACAGTTGACATTTTTAGTTACTGCATAAACCACCCAACTTAAGGGATTATTGACTGTTGAATTCTGAAACATCGGATTCCCATAGCTAATCCACAACAATATTCCCATTGTAAAATCGCAACCACAACAATTTTTAAAGTTGCGACTGCGACATTATTTTCCATAGTAAAGTTGTGACTGCGACAATATTCTCATTATAAAGACGCGATTGGGACAGTAGCATTCTATTGCGACTGTCTTTAGCTGGCAAATTCACACCTTTTCACAACAATTCAGACTTTAGCCAATAACCCCCTGAGTTGAGGAAAACCAATAACAGCTCCTGCATTAACCCATAAATCAGTTGGCTTATAAGTTCCTACTTTAACAGCATTGCAAGTTTTCACCTTTATTTTTGGATTTCTCTACGTGTGTAATGTATATTTCTCATCCCCCTAATTTCCACAGCAAACCTTAGCATCCTTTTCAACTCTAGTTTATCTGTTATTTTGGCTATGTTTAACTGTTAATCATTCTCTTTCTTTTAATCTTGTCTTTTACTCACTACATTTTTAAAAGCAATAAAGTTTATTTTGCAATGTTTCCACCCGCTAGTCACTAAATGTTGATGTGCTAATAAAAAAAGGCACTAAAAGCAATATTAAATAAAACTGACTCATAATCCGTATTTACAAGAAACGCTATAACAGGTAACAAGGTCACTTAACCAGTCCACTTTTTACAACTGCTCTTTTATCAGTTAAGCTGTGTGTGTCATGTGCTTACATTGTCACTGTACATTGTTGTTATGTTTAATATTGTTCTCACATTTATAAAAGAATAGTTTCAATTATTTTTTTTTTTGCAAGATATAAATATTTTCAAATATTTTAACTAACATTTTAGCCTGGTTACCATTAAAAAAAAGCAAGTTACTTGCCACTATGACATCACAAGATTATTTTAATTCTACCTCAATTCAGGGCTTTCGATCTCATTCTAAAATCCATTTCTTACTCTATAATTAGTGCAATTTCTAATATGGCATTTTCCATGCTATGTTCCCTTCTTATCTATCCCTTCCAGTTACCACCTACTGTAAACTCTGTTCTCTGCCCCCTGGTGACCTAAAGATAATATTCCCTATTAAAGTTGGCCACGGTGTTGTAAAGGAGTGCATCAAAATCCCTGGGGGTAAGAACTGGGCTGACGGGGCCCACCTGAAAATCATGTCTACAAAATACATTTCAAGAACTGAAATATTGTGATTAACAGGGAAATATGCCTGTCTCCAGCAGGTCTATCCTGCTTTATGGCAGCTATCTTTTGCTTTCAGCAGTGTGGGCTGGTGAACCCCATAGGAATATTTAAGTCATTGATTAAATAAACATCAGCAATAAAATTTGAAAGTCATATTCAATTCATGTCTGCGAATAAAGGTAAATTAACCCCATCTTTAGCAAATTACGACAGTTGCTATTTGTTTGCAATATGGAATGTGTTTACTGTAATTTTATGAACGACTTATTATTCTTATAACAATAACTTCAACAAACATGATATTTACTTATTTTAACTCTGCTAAAAACATATATGTATAGGAAGATTCAGACTGTATATATTATACATTTGCTCAAAGGATTGGTCATTCACAGTTTCCATGTTGGGGACATACTCATAGTGAATGTTAAGGGACAATTGCAGAATTGTAAATAACACTGGAATTAAAGTTTATAGCGGTGTTTTCTATTAGATTTGTGAATATTTTTGAGCTATTACCATTCAATGCCTTCCCATGTTGTTTATTGTTAATTCATTACCTGGCTCCCTCAAATGTCTAAACTCTGACCAGTGCACTGGCATATGTCTATAGGTTGCAAGCCTCTACTATCCAACATATGATATCCTAAAGGACTTATTCAAAGACCAGTTTGCTTGAATTTGAAATAACGGTAATTTGTCGATATTTCCATTTTCACCTATTTATAATTCTGTTGAGATTATTATTATTTTTTTTTTTTAACAAAAATGTTTGCTTTAAGTGGGGGCGAAAACCCCTAACTCCCTAAAGTCCTGTCAGTCAGCCACAGATTAGTCTTCCCGTTGAAAAAGAATGTTGTTATCAATATTGATCGGAAATGGAAGGGGAACCTCATTCAAAACACTCCAAAGTCTGCTAGTTTCAACTGATCGATATTTATCAGTACGCCTATTCATAATAAATTCACTATTAGGCACAACGGACACTGTTCACCTGACTACATTCAGAAAGTACTACAAGTCCGTTCAATGCATTGAGGTGACAATATGATGCTTTTTAGTGAATATGCACAACTGACTGCTAAGGTACGGGCACCATGTAATGTGGTGAATTTTGTCTGTTTGGACTGATGTTCTGGAAAACAACAGTGAGCAAATGGATCACAGGGGATTCACAAACCTCAGACTGAAACCCCCTGTCTTATTAAATTAATTAAATGACAAGTCAAGTATCTTATACCCTATTCTATTAAATCAAGTAACCGCCACTGATGGAATATCAACTGAACAGCATCCAGATGAATCCAGTTCATTAGATTACAACATTTATTGTCATGGGTAAAGGTGCAATGTGTTAACAGATAACAGAAAATTAAAGCTGGAAATAGCAAACACTGATTTTTTTTTTTCTCAAGTACTAATTAAGTGAGAATTAAAAAAAAAAAAAAAAAAATGTTTGCTTGCATCTTCCTCCAGTATTTATAAACAGTAAAATGTGCCCTGCATGTTATTTATATATTTAGCTGCCTTTTAACATATTGCATGTTCGAGACTGTAACTACCTTAATTGGCAATACAACTGAATTACAGTGAAGTGAGCTCAGAAGGACTTTGGTGACATTCTGAAGAGGTTGTACATCACGTGTGAAGTAAGAAAACATATTGAATTACTTGGGGTTTGTGTTGTAGGAACTGAGTCAGCTATTGTTCTAATTTAGTTGCTTGCAAGTAGTTAGTAATGTGATATTCCAATCCAATTTCCAAGTCTTTTCAGCATCCCTGGAGGAAGCTTTCCAACGTGCTTGTTCATATCAGGTGCTCACTGGCCATCTGACACTGTGTAAGATGCCTAACAGCTTGGCAGTATTTTGAATGGTCATTTCCTCCAGTGCCTACAATTTATTCAGTATTGCTTCAGCATCAGAAACTGAACTGTAAGGTTTCTCAGATGAACCATATTATAAAATGTTCTCTAGAAGGACACTGTAAAGAGAATTCACTTCTGCAACGGAATCTCAGTAGGCGGAAAAAAATATCTATTATGTTATTTTTGTAATAGTAGATGTCACATAAACTTAATAGTAAAGAAAATGTACATCGAGGGTGGAATTTAATCAACTGGAAAAGGCCGAGATTTCGTCTTTTCGAGTTTATTCCCAGCTGTTTCTCGCGGTAAATAACGCCCTCTTTTTTTGATCGATATTTACCAATGGAAACTATTCGATTCAATTTTTCGATTGGATTTTTCGCTGAAAAGGTAGCCCTACTACTATTATAAAATCAGGTCTTTTAAAGTTTATTAAATTTCACCTTAGTAAGAATGATAACTACCCAACTGATTTTGTCTTTAAGGCATCTACAAGATTACAGTAAGACACAAGAACACAACCCCTATTATGATTTAGGATCATCAAATGTAAATGAGCAATGAAGTTATCATTGATAGCTTTAAGCTCTCACAATGCAATCTGGGCTATCTTGGGGTCAGGGCCCCTGTGTGAACAGGGAGCAGGACGTTCCCCTTACACTTTTGCAATTTCTGGCCATTTTACACCACAGCGGCTGCTAATATATGTTTTCCTGCAGTGGAGAAGAGCACCAGTGACTACAACTAATGCCAGCAACTCTGCTTCCCCCTTATGCACATTTACAATGAAATGATGATGATTACAATGAAAATTTATATTGATAACAAAGTTACATGTTTCTATTGAAAACTGTAAAGAGATATTTTGGCCACATTGACCCTGCAAGGTCTGAAAGTCTGCATTCATCTGCATTGTGACTGTTCAGTCAGCTGTAGTGAGCATTCTAATCAGCACATTGATATTATATTGTGAAATGGAAGTGTTACATTCGTGTCTTCGTAAGCTGTTTTTAAAATGTTTTAATCTATTTCATTTCCAACATAGGTAACAAAACATATATATATCTGTATGTATGTATATAACTTCACAGGGAATAAAGATTGCTAATATTCTAATGTGAATGGTATACTGAAACGCAGTGTTTTGCACATACAACATTGCCCACAAACTTAATTTTCTGTTTAACAAACTAGAAATTTAATGTAAAATAATAATTTATAATGTAAAAATATAAATTGAATTCTAAATAATGTCTATTTGAGTCTAAGGGGGGCATTCATTTGAATTTATTTAATTTTTTTAGATCTATTGTGTCAATTTTAATTATCCTCATTTTAATTCTGGTCTCTTCTAAAATCTGTATTAACTATATTCCAATAATTGTACAGTTGCTGGGTTAGCCAACCCTAGCGACCACATGACCCTATAAATGTGAATAAAAGAGATTAACAAAAAGTTAAATCAATTTTTTTTAAAAATGACAAATAATGGTAGAAAATGCAGTCTAGAAAATATGAAAAATTACACTCAAAATCACCATCCCATTTCATTGACACTGTTGCTGAGAACACCTGCGTACTGCATAGGCAGCCGAGCCAAAGGTAGTAGCATTACAGGACCTGTCATGCTCATACAGTTATTTCTTTATCAGAATACTTTTATTCTATTGTGTTATGGCCTGCAACTGAATTTCATTCTTGGCCCAGCTGCTTTTTGTAATTTTCCTAATTTGAGTTTGTAATACAAATCCCAAAGGATAAGAGTTATTATCTTTTTCTTCAAACAGCATGTCATTATCTTCATAGCTAGTGAGTGGATGCACCTCTATGTTTCTGTCATTTATTTCCATTATAGTTGCTCTGTTATCACTCAGTTCACTTTTAGAAACATTATTCATGTTTTTATGTTTAACTCTCTCAGCCTCACAGAGAATTTTAGCTGAAAGGTCTTTGTCACATTCCAATGCTGTCCTAAGTTTTCCTTTTAGAAACTGTGTCAAATTTGTGGGCGCTTCATGGACGATAGCATGTTCTACTAAATATGGTGTGATGCATGTAAACATTTAAACCTGACAAAGTGTATATTGTTTACTGTCCTTTTGCCTCAGAGGTTCATGATAATTTCTTGTGTTATGTCGGATGCTCATAATAGATGGGGGTTAACTTTGTAGACATCTAAAAAAATGATCTGGCAAATGGTAGGGAAACTCCATGTGTACAGTAAGATTAGGGAGGGTTTGTTACACATTTCCTGTATGGACAGACATAGATACAGTAGGGAAGAGTTATCAAAGCAGCAGCTCCCTCTGAGCTAATTCTAAATCGGAGGAGTATGAGGGTAAACTATCTTTTTCTCAGTATGGATTTGTTTTCCAGGCATTTTACCATTTATATATTATAAATAATTACTTTAGTGTTAGCATTCAGTTTTAAAAGAAAGCCAACCAAATATTGACCTTGATGGTATAAATGAAACAAACCTACAGAGTAAAAGCTCACGTTATACTCCTTTATCAGCTGTAATAATAACTCCTTTACTGTACTTTTAGGGTTCACTTTGTAGAAAAGACATAGTGGAACTAGGTAACCAGACAACTGAATTGATACGTACATAGGAAGTATTTGGTACAATCAGATTGTATTTCAGATTTATGAAACAAGTCATACACATACCGTCCAACTCAAGATTTATTAGTTTGGACAGAACATTTTGTCACCAAGCAGATGGACCTCAGGGCTTTACTTTACTGCCACTTTATAGCCCTAAATGAGGTTGCGAATATCTACCTTCCTCTACCAAGACTTGCTTCTACTGTCTCCTCATCAGGGATACTTTTCTTATCCTATTCTAATAAACTACTGCCCTTAAAGCACACATTAATATTTAATCTAAAAAACGTTTAATGTGTCTTAAGGAAGGCTAAAAGGGGTTCTATTAGATTATCTATTGGAGAACTATTGGAGACAGACATGGTTTGGGAGTTTAAAACTGGATTTTCTTAGTTCCAGGTTTATAGTTACCTGCAGTCTAGTTGGAAAAGTAAATATCCTCTTAATAGTTGTTCTGACATTTTTGTAACTCAGGTCACCTGAAGCCAAGAGGAGTTATCAGCCACTTTCTACCAAGTCCTAAAGGCATATCTCTCCGAACTCTGGTAAAAGTGAGTTACAATATTTTGTGGCTCTGCTACTTGCCATGTAAAGCACTGGGGTCCTTCCAGACATGGGCAAATTCTTTACCTACCATAATCCTTCCAGAAGGAGGTAAAACTTTACATGTACAGGAGCTTTTAGTTGTCTTCAGTGGAGAATTTGCAGGACACTCTTTATCCAAGCTTAAATAAAGCACTGCCTTTCCTTTTTGCTATAACTAGAAACCACATTTATGTCATTAAATATAACATTACAAAATATTATGTCAACATTCTGTCTTTCTGATAAAAATTAATGTGAAAGGGATTTTCTAATTGCAACATGATTGTGTTTAAAAAAGTAGACAATTATTTTTGAAATAAATTTTGTAAGGACCACTCAAAGGTATAACTGGATGGAATTAATCTGAAATCAGCACATTCTTTCTAAAAACTGTTCTTGTAAATATAACATTTTTATCTCCTTAATTAAATCTCACAGGTATTCCTGGAACAGCTAAATTCTAATCAAATCAATGGTTTCCATTATTATCACAATAAAATAAGTCCTTCACAAAAAAATGCCCTTCAATTCCTTCAAATTGAGGCTACTTCTTTTTAATCGTTGGGTAATCCATGATCAATAAACAAGAAAAAGCACCTCCAAAAAGTCTTCAGTGTTGAAACCAATTTCCTTTACTGTAAATATGATTCCAATGGACAATTCACCAAGTATTACCATACCTGGTCTACTCCTGGTCTGAACTGACATTTGCAGACCTTACCTTCAGATTGTTTGTCTAGAATTGTTCAGGAGAATATCTAGAAAATAGGCTTATCCTTGGAAAGCGATGGCAAATCGACTTTTTCTGGTGTCTAGAAATATAGATGACATATTGCTATTTTAAATTACCATCCTGTCAGATACATTGATGACAGTTTTTGGGTAAATCACATATTAGCAGAAATTATCGTAGCCCCTCTTCATGGACAAGATTATTGCGGAACTTGATAGACAGTAGCAAATTGCATTTTGAGAGATTTTAAAATATGAAATTTTTTTAACATATTTACAAAACAAAGGCAGCAAGAAACAACGTAACAGCCTCTTTTTATATGTATACAATATCTAGTATTTAATAACTGCAGGTTTCTAATAGAAAAAGACTTCTTGCGAATTTTGACATTTAGTGTTTTTTTTTTTTTTCAATCAGTAAAGCAGGAGTAAATTAAGCTCAGCTGAAAAAGTGGATTTAGAGGTGTAGAAGCAGGGTGATAAGAAGCTGTGGATTGTGAACAAATCAAATCCTAACAGCTCTGCATCAGCAAAATGTGGACAAAAGAGTAAAAAGGAAGTAAGTATATCTTCCTGATAGGGAAACAAATGCTGACTATTTTTTGAAAACACTTTATATCCAGAATGATAGCTTTGGAGTCTCTTGACAGAGTTAGAGCTCGTACAAAGCACAACGCAACAGTATCTTTGTGAGAATGCTTAGAAAATGAGCTTAGGAAATAGTTTTAGCGATCTCGTGTCCAGTCAAACTGCATTTGCCATTTTCCAGGATTAATTCCCCCAACGATACTGCGGAGTTTTAGAAAGCAATTCTCTTTGACTACTCCAAACATACATTTTCAGGGGATATAAACATTACACCGGGTGGTTCACTAACATAGAGCAAAGAAAAGTGCTGAAGCTTTTTAGTTGGAAGTACTCATCATTTGATCCTGTGCTGGTTTTCTGATAAAATTACCACCCCCTCCCCTCCATTTCCTCCCTCAAGAAAACCCTGTTATTCCCTGTATTGTCACAGTAGTATTGTATTTGGGGTGTGGAAGTGCTGCTAGGGGCAGGAGGATGCCCAGTGCTGATACTCTACAGGACCTAGGGGAGGGGGGCATGGGTCAGATCCTGCATCTGGACACATTTTTTTTTTTGTATATATATTTTTACTTGTATTTTTTATATAGCACTGATATATTATGCAGCGCTTTACAGAGATTCACCATTCACTTCAGTCCCTGCCCTGTGGAGCTTACAATCTAGATTGCCTATTTGGTCACGCACACACATAGACAGATACAGATGTATTGTAGAATCGATTCCCATAATGAAGAAGCAAACTGTGTTGATGTATTTAATGCATAGTGCAGCATAGTCAGCTGGACAGTATGATCCCTGCCTCAACCCCCCTAATTCACTACTTTCATCTGGCCGAGTAAAACTGGTGAACAAAGTATTTCTTGCTGAATTCTCTACTAGAGAAGACCGCAACGCTGAATGAATTGCCTAATTACCTGAACACGCACATGCAAATCGACACAAAATGCTCTGTATGTTTGCAAGTTGCAACCATCATAAGGGTCAAAACTGGTACGATCTTTTTGCAACTCCTCAGACATGTATGATAAGCCCCCATGTGTCTAACTGACAATTCACCCAAGGCATGCTAGCATGAATGTGTGGACTGGTGTGCACCAAATGAGAATGGCAAATTAGGAGCTTATGGAAAGAATCCCGTTATATTTTTGGGGCAAAAGCCCCTGAAACATCTCTATGGTATTTACGTGCAGTACAGAAGGGGGGGAAAAAAACTCACAAACCGTAACATATAAAGCAAATTATTATAAATCTTTTGGATTTTATTCTGGATCCTCCCACAAGTACATGACAGCACACCTGTTCTCTGTACAGAAGCTATTTTATTTTTAATCAGAGAAAATGACATCATCACATTGGAATATGTTTCATTATTCATTCTCCTATGATGCCATTAATTTTATAATGTATGATCTTGTTTCCCTGAAATGATAATGTGTACTCTATCAATGGCTGCATGCTAAGCATCAGCCATCAAAATGGTTTACATATGGACTACAGTATCATTAACAGGTAAAGGCCTACTGACATCAGATCTACCCATAAAGTTAATTTCTAGTCCTTAATTTAATCTATGAATGGACTCCCAATCTTTTAAAGGAGACAGAAAGTAAAAACAATTTTTTTTTATATTTCATTATATATATATATATATATATATATGTATATATAAATATATATACATATATATCATGCAAGCGGAGATCAGCGAATGCTTTAAAGGTACTTTGACTCACCTCGCAACCACTCGAGTCGCCTCGCCGAAGTAACTTTAAAACGTTCGCTGATCTCCGCGTACAGAAGAGCAGGGAGCGCGTACCCGTCTCGACGAGCTGATACGAAGCATCGTAAGTTAACTTCACTCTTTAATGAATTATCCCCTTAATTCCCACAGTAGGGGGATATATTAAAGGGGAACTAAAGGCAGAAATCAAATTCATAGATTATAACAAGTGCAATGACCTACTTATACCTTGTAACCCATGGCAACCAGAGGTTGACATTTTTATTACCTCACCTAAACCAGAAAATGCTAATTGCAGACTGTTTGCTATAAGCTACTGGAACTCAGTAAATGATTGTTCATGTTGATACATTGCCCTGTCAGCGAGTTATCAAGTGAGACATCAACTAGAGTAGGAGCAGTTAATGATTTAAAGTACAACACAATGTTCTGATGTCTTTAAGGCAGCAGTTCTCAACCTTTTTTGGCCGCGACCCCCGGCTCTGATGTCACCACGCATCACGTGATGATGTTTCAGCCGAACATCATCACATACACATGTCACGTGGTGACATTCGGCCGAAACGTCATCACATACGCGTGTCACGTGATAACGTTTTTGGCCGACATCACTCCGCAGGAACCCTTATAAGAAGGGTCCTGAGGGCGCTTCCGAGTGCCGCAGTGGTCCTCGACCCCCGTGGGTCGGTCATGCGACCCCCGACGGGGTTGCGACCCACAGGTTGAGAACCGCTGCTTTAAGGGGAAAGAGAAGTCTTGTTGTCAGTATGTAGATTTAGTTCTGACATCTGTACATTGGCCTGAAACATCTTCTATATTTACATCTAATGTTACTGTTTCCCAGTTTCAGCCTATGATGATTATGTCCTTGGATTCTTTTCTTCATTTTTAGCTTTTTCTCTGAACTGAAAATCCACAAATTAAAAAAAAAGCAACTGTTTAATGTTTCATTGGATGTTTTGCATCTTTTCCTTTGTGGATTTCTTACCAAAGCTTTTAGCTTCAAAAAGACTCCAGGCATTCAAAAAGACTAAGATGTCGAAGGAAAATGTCTTTCTAAGTGAATCACATTCTGTCGCTGGCTTCTGTTTCATTGTCAGTTACTGACATTGCAGCATTTTGCATATTCATATCCTAAAACACTTTTTGGATCTGCTAATCAATTGCTGAAAATGATCAAATAATATATTTGAAAAAAAAAAAAAAAAATTTAGCACTAACAAACTGGCAAATATTGGAACTGTTCTTTTAAATCTTACATAGCGAGTCTATGGGGGTCATTGGCTAAAATGAGAATTCGACTGTCAAATTCTCAAATAGCGAATTCCCATAGCAAATCGGTGATTCCCATAATAAAGCTGCAACTGCGACAGTCGCAGTGTATTGTGACTGTCTTTAGCTGGTGAATTCACACCTGGGGCGGTTATTCACTTAGGTGCAACTGTTGAATTCGCAAACAGCGGATTCCCATAGTAAATCCACAACAATTTCCCCATTGTAAAGTCACGACAATTTTTTAAAGTTAAGATTGGGACAATTTTTCCATACTAAAGTCGTGACTGCGACAATATTCTCATTGTAAAGATACGACTGCGACAGTAGCAGCCTATTGCAACTGTCTTCATCTGGCAAATTTGCACCTATACGTAACAATTTGGACTTTAGTGAATAACCCCACCTGGATGCAACAATTCGGACTTTAGCCAATAACCCTCTTAGACTCTTAGCTCGAAATTTAATAAAATCAAAAATATCAATATAAATATATATAGTAATATCGATATCGCGATATCACCCGTTTTTTGCCGATATTGAGATATCGGCTGATTTTTTACCAATGTTTTGATATCGATACTGCCGATACCGTGATATCAGCCAATTTTTACCAATATCGCGATATCAATACTGCCGACATCGCGAAATCACAATTTACCAATACTGCCAATATCAATAGCGTGATATCGGCTATATCGATATCGCAATATCTTATTTCCAGTGATATTATGGATTTTTCTTTAGAAATGAACAGATTAACAGATTTTGATCAAATTTCGATATCATGATATTGCCGATATCAATAAAAGCAGCCAATATCGCAATATCGATATTTTCAATTTTATTACATTTCGCCCTTTATATGAACTTTTTTCATTCAGTATTTGTAACACATATAACACAAGAAAATGCCTGAATTCTTTAGAAATTTTAAAAGATCAGCTTTGTCGACAAGCATAAAATATGATCATGGATTACACTGCCTTCATCACTTTCTGAATTTAGTGAAGGCTCATAATTTTTACTTACCACTTTAATCTTGGTAACATAACACCATCACCTAGAAATAATTAAAATAAGTTCAGCCTGATTTAATGTCAGCCCCATAGTGGATTGCATTTCCATTGAAACCTGGATTCAAATGTTGGAGACATCTAGAAATGTGTAAATCATCTTGTCCTAGATATTTTGGTGGAACTTATCCAATTACAATTACAATATTTCTTCTAAAAAGTAGGAATAGGAAATAATCTACAGCTGAGAATGGAAACATAAATTAATACCTGTGAAAATCACACAAAATATTTTCCTGCAAAATCTCAAAACATAAATGTAAACATGCAAATTTTCACCTGCAGACAAATTGGGCTTATTCATGAAAGTCCCACACTGTTTAAAGGGGAACTATAGTGGTAAACCATGCTTACCTGATATGATCTAGTAGCAGTACATGAAGTGTACTGCTGTTACTTCAGTATTCATCTGATGATCCTCAGCCCATTGTCAGATGAATACATCATCGCTCTGCTCACTTCCAGGTGTGTGTGACATTGGTGTGTGTCCCTCACATAGATCCACCCCCTCCAAATTTCAGTGAAACTAAACAACTGCACAAGCTCAGATCGATCTGAGCATGCACAGTCCATGGGGCAGGGACTGAAGTCAATGATGAATCTCTGTAAAGCACCACATAATATATTAGCGCTATATAAATGAATGAATACAAATACAATACAAATAGATGCGGAGTGTTGCAAATTCACTTTGGTGAATTTACTGTTAGTATTTTTGTCATTTTCACTACCTAAATCATCACCACTGACATCATGAGCACTTCTAGATATATGTGACAACAATATTTTTATACCCTTTTACTGTACAGGGGATATCTGAAGTCATTGCAACAAATTTACTATTCAAATGTTTGTAAGTTCATATCACTTGATGATTACCAGTTCATTTAAGTATGACAAAGTTCCATATTTGCATTTTCTAGTTTAAACTAAATAAATTTAGCATCCTCTACAGGTTCATATTATTTTTCATTAGTCCTAGGGACAGACTGGCCTACTAGAGCCCCAGAGGATCCTCTGGTGGGCTCTACATTGAGGGGCCTGGTGCCAAAAAGCACCTCTTAACATTTGCGGGTCTCTAGCTACCATTAAGTACACTAGAAATTTATTAAAATCGGAAAGACCGAAAGCTGTCTTTTCAAGTTTATCGAGCGAGATCTTGTGGTGTTCCCGTGAGATTTCCGTGCATGTTTTTTTAATGAGTTTTTCTATCTCATTTTTTTGATAAAAATGTAGCCATAATAGGCGAAATCTACTAAACTTGGAAAGACTGCTCTCGGTCTTGTCTTGCATTGTTCTCGCAAGAGTTTTCGAGATCGAGTTTTTCGATCTCGATTTTTCAAAACTTTTCAATGGAAAGGTAACCATGCTACTAATGTAAAAACTTGCAGAGTAATCTCGCGGGAACACCATGGTCAATCGATCTACCTGACTTTAATAAATTTTGCCCATAATAACACTTGGAAAATCAGTTTTATTGTAATGCCCTGCAAAACTGATCATTTATTATGGTAGTTCTGGTGTACATGGCAACCTTTGCTAGTAGACTGTGGGACCTTGTAATCATCTTCACTGGTGGGCTCAAGATGCATCAGTTCGACACTAATTAGTCCTTCTGCTTAAAAAGATTGCTACAGTTGAGTAATAATTTTATTAATATGCTGTTACCACTGATAAATAACATGTATTTTTAATTCTGAATTAGCAAAAAAATAACACAAAGTTGATTTTTTTTTTTTTATTTGTGCTAAAATTTAAATCTTTTTCTGAAGAGTCAAAAACCAGGTCTCATGCTGCTTATACTCTATTAGGAAATAAAATCATTAAATAATCCTTATACTGACCTTGGATGTGCTATATTTGTTCAGATTAATCATATCAATTATATCCTTGCAAACCAGTTCGTTTCTAATGAAAACAAACTCAATTTGACAAGCCTTTATTCATAGCTTGCGTCCTCTAACCTCATAATTAAGTTGTTGACCTTCTCTAAATATTTCCAAGCTAAATAATCTCCTAATTTGTATTCAGGTACCTGAAGTCATCTGCAGATTTCTTCTGTGACTGAATTACAATTTCATCCTTTTACATGAAAGTGTAAAGTGTGCACAACTGCTGACTAAGCATTCATTTTCATGTTTTTGATATCAACCTTTGAAGGGGGTATATTATATTAGCTATCATGCTTATTTACTAAAGTACCACATTTTTGGTATTTGCATATTTTTTTTTTTGTAGTTATTCATTTTTTATATAGCGCTAATATATTAAGCAGCATTTTACAGAGATGTATTATTCACTTCAGTCCCTTCCATGTGGAGCTTACAATCTAGTTTCCCTATTCAGTCACACACAGATGTATGGGAGGAAACCAAAGTGCCCAAGGGAAAACCACACAGGTGCGGGGAGAACATACAAACTCCATGCAGATGAAGTCTAGGGTGGAATTGAACTTAGAGAGCAGCAGTGCTAACCACTGAGCCACCGCAATGCCCCTGGTATAATTACATTAATCTTAGTTTACTCCAATTCTGTGTAAATATAACATAACATTAATTTAAGTGTCCTGATGCTTACTTAAATTCAGTTGAGGCCACTAATATTGTAATAGCTCAAATTGCAGTAAAGCAAGGGACCATGGCTGAAAATAGTCCAGATATAAAGTACATTTATTAATACAATACTAATGGTATACATCTGGGATAATGGGGATTGGTTTAAAAACATCAACAGTACTTAACGGAACAGTCACTAATAGTTATTGGCCCATCGAATTGTCTCTGTTAAATACATAATTTTTACAATATATCTTATTAATTCGTTTTTAAGTTGTATTGAATTTATTGCCACTTTCGTACAGAAGCCCTTCCTCTTTCACTTACTTTCTCTTTAGCTGATTAATTTGGAATCCAAAGGCAGCAACCTGATCTGCAGACTTGAGAATTCTGAAAGAAGGTGCCCATTAGTTCTCTGAGATTAGACAACTGCTGTAAGATGATTGGGTTCTCTGAATTCTCAACTGTTTCAGTCAAATCCAACTGGAACTGCTAATAAGGAAGTAGGTGAGAGACAAGGAACTTCAGTGAAAAATTGGCTGTAAATTGAAAAGTACAGGAATTGGTAAATATCCTCAGAATGCATTTATTTAACAGTCACAAATCAACAAATAACTGGTGGTAACTAAGCTGTTTCTTAGAAATTAGAAAACCCTCATCTATCTTTAACTGATATGTATATATATGTAACCACTTAGATTGTAAGCTCCTTGGGGCAGGGACTTCCAACCTCTTGTGTCAATCACAACCTAGCACTTAATTTGATGTATCCTTGTGATATTTTACTTGTATTGTATAATGCTCTTTTCCCATGTCTGTATTATACTTGTATTGCTGAATTGTACGGCACTGCGTAAATTTGTGGCGCTTTATAAATAAAATTATACATACATACATACATACATGTATAAACTGTTGAAGTGTTTCCTTTGTTCTTAGAGAGACTTTGCTTTATCAAATCTGATTTTATTGGGGTGTGTTTAGTTAGAAGAGTCAGCAAGAGAAACAAATGATAGGAACCCTAGTTTTAGTCTGAGTTAAAGAAGTAAAAATATGGTATTTTTCAGTGGGTTCTGTTTTTTTTTTGTTTTGTTTTTTACAGTTTCAAATCAAAGCATCTTGATCAAGGACCCCACTATGGTAATGAAAATGCTTCCTCAACAAAGGACTATATTATCTACATTCATTCTTCCAAACACTCTACAGATAAGTAGTAACCATACAAAGCAGAACCCTACAACAAGGATTGAACTTGTGGTAGTTACTGCCCAAGCTGCCTGCAACCGAATTAGTTTGATACAGAAATAATGAAAACAAATCTACCAAATCAAAGGGCTTTCCAGCATGAGATGCCTTCTACTTGCTTTTCAGAAATCAGCATTCATGTGTCAGCTACTAGAAACAATAGATAGCTTGGCATTAATACTACTGTATCAAACTGGCTTTCTTGCCTATTGACAGCTATTTTAATTACTATGTTAAGGAGGTTCATTTATACAGGATTTAGAAGCTTAAAACCCCATCAAAGGAAAGTGCAATACGCTTATTTAAAAATATTATTGCAAGATCCACATCATAAAGCTACACTAATATGAATAATTAAGTCCTAATTAATAAATAATGTTAAAAATAAAGAAAGAAAGGAGAACAGGGTACACATTGACCTTCAATACCAATCCAAATCATTCGCTGATGATTAAAAACAAATGTGAATTGAATGATTTTCATAAATGTACAAAGTATGCTGAAATCAATATGTAAAGAGGGAGAAGAAGGGTAGAAAGCTTTTTGTGATTTGGATTAAGAATCCTCTTTTTTTTTAGAAGCTTACCCACAATGCATACATGCCTAATTTTAAAAGGAACTCCATGCTACCTTGAGCACTAATATTAGAAAAATTAAATTGCCATTCGGATTGGCATGGCTGTATTGCTTATGCAGTCATTTCAAATAAAAATATCTTTAGAAGTTGAATTCCTATTTTTCTTCAGTGTCTTGTATTGTCTAAAGATCCACAGAAAACAATGGGACACAAGAGGCTTTTGTGTATCTAAAAAAAAAAAAGACAGCTGTAACCAACAGAGATAAAGCATAATGAACACAAAACAAATCGGGTACTTAACCAAAAATATTTTTATGAGTACTATGTCACAATAACGTACTGGTCCTTTAAAGAATGTTGCGCAATTTCAAACTTAGCCCAGCCTAACACAGAATGAAATACTGAATGATAGGCCATAACTTTGAAATAATTCACATAAAGCTATTTGTTTTTATTTGAGCAGTAGAATCAGAAATGTAAATGCAGCAGAAAGAAGTGTCACATTTGATGAAACTATAAATAACAGCAGAATATTCTATTAATTCATTCCTGTATTTATTCTGTAACAGTTGAGAAACCTCGTTGGACATCGCTGCCCTTAATAAAAAAACAGTAGGTTAGACTTATCACATGCCTGGTTAACTAATATAACTAGGTCCATATAAATAGCTTTCCTCCAAGCCTATTCACTAATAGGTTGTTTTTGATTTAGATGAGTGTGTTATACTAGCTGTCTAGAAAGAAGTTTAGATGATTAGTGGCAATCAATATTGTGTTTGTACTGTGGTTTCACTAATAATGTTTTACAGAAGACTCATAGACAAGTCTGGAAAATGGTAGTTTCTCAGTTAAAGTGAGTAAAGTTGTGAAATGTATTCTCTTAAATTTGCTTAAAGGAGAACAAAGGCTTGTTCTGCCAAGGGGAGATTTTTTATAGTACTAGCTAATTCTTGTTACCAATCACCATCTTCGCTCCAGTACTGACTCCTACTTTAAGACTACAATCCTCTTCTCGGTCATGCCTCGTCTTCAACATTGCTGTTCTCTTTTCTTCTGCACATGCTCAGAAGCAGTTTAAGCACATGTAGAAAAAAATTGGTGATCTTGAAGTGAAAGCAGTGAGAAGGACCAAGACATTGTAACACAGCTGTTCTCAACCTGTGGGTCACGACCCCCTTGGTGGTCA
The DNA here is from genome assembly GCA_019650415.1 of Pipa parva. Classification (NCBI taxonomy): domain Eukaryota; kingdom Metazoa; phylum Chordata; class Amphibia; order Anura; family Pipidae; genus Pipa; species Pipa parva. The sequence continues at coordinate 20,482 of WMED01001644.1, forward strand.
AACGATGCTCTCACAGTGGTCAAGAACATGCTGTGAATCCGGTAGTGAGCGCAGGTCCCTTTATATAAGGGTTCCAGCGTGGTGACGTTGGGCCCGAACATCATTACGTGACACATGACACGATGACATCAGGTCTAAACATCAGCGTGTGACACCATCGCAGGGGGTCACGGTCTCAATTAGGTTGAGAACTGCTGATGTAATAGAAGATTTAAAGACTGACTTTATCTTGAAACAGGAAGGGATCAGTAAGTATAATTAGGCAGTACTACTATGAATCTCCCCTAGGTAAAACAAGCCTTAGTTCTCCTTTAATGTTTTAGAATCGGTGTATATTCTTCAGTATTTCTGTATTCTACCGTTGATAACTTGTCTCTATTTTATTTATTTTTTATCATTGTAAACTGTTTCTTTTGAGGTTTGATTAATCTCAGATGTTTAGTACAGTCTCAAGCTTTTAAACCCCACTTTGTGCATATTTGTGTATAGATATTACTAGTATTGTTTGACCCCCTAATAGGTTTAGGGTCTTTAAATCATGAAAGGGGGCTATAAATGCCCTAGGATAAGCTTGATTTTTTTTTTTTGTAATATGGGAAAGTAAATCTAATGAATGGATTCTCTTTATGGGGGGAATTCAGCAAGTTCTGAAGTGAGGCGCGTAGTGTTTGCCTCACTTCGGAAAGACTGAAATGCGCATGCTGATGTCCTGCACACGGACATCAGCACACGCATTAAAGGGATTCCCCTCCCGGCGAGAGCACTCGAGTCTCCTTGCCGGGAGGGGAATCCCTTTAATGCGCATGCTGATGTCCGCGTGCAGGACATCAGCATGCGCATTTCAGTTGTTCCGAAGTGAGGCGAACACTACGCGCCTCACTTCGTAGCTTGCTGAATTCCCCCCTATGTCTTACATTGGGCCAGGTAAATGAAGGAATGCTGCAAAATTAGTTACAGAGGCACTGGACGTTAACGGATTGCGCCAACCTATATCTGCAAATAGGGCTTTTGTTTGACATTGTGCTTCACTATTGTAAAAACAAGTGTTATATTGGCAAAACAATTTAAAACTGACAGTCATTAATGAAAGCACAAACGCATCCAATTCTTTTACATAACAGACAAAATAGATGTTTAAAATTTAACTGGGAGCCATTTTAACCAAAAACTAATCAATCATTCTACCTTCAATAAAAGCACAAAGTTGTTTAGGGTTGAAGTGGTTCAAGTGCATGGTATAGAAATCATGTTATTTAATATGTATAAAAATATAAATTTGATCTAAATGTATGATTTGCTGTTTTTGAGGTGTAGCTTAATGATACAATATTTAGGCAAGTTTTAAAATGAGGGTTACGATTCAGACTGTTTCTTATATATAAGAGACTGTGATGTCATAATAACTGCTCCTGGAATCTCAGAGTAATCTTAGAGGCAATATTCTCTCTGAATTTACATGCATAAAATAAGTTTATGGCTGAGTTATCCATGTTTCTGACTGAAATAATTTATAAATAATACATACATTAAAAATAAGGCATTACTGTAACACTTTCATTTCACAGGTCATCACTAACTGTCCTGATATGGGCATCCCCAATTGAAAATGCTTTGGGGAGTGGGTGCATGATATCAGAATGTCACTGGCACATGACAATCATGACATAACAGTCATATTGCACATTGGGCCAATCAGAAAATTCTGTTGTGCCAGGGCAGGAGAAAGGTCATGGGCTCATGGAATTCCGAGGTGGACACCTATGTATCCTGATTAGAATGTTCAGTGCAGCTCATTCAATGGACACAATCCAAAGTCCAATCAGATGCCAGCAAATAGAATTTTTCTAAGAGTCCTGAGAAAAGGTTCCAGCCTAGGGATTTGAATGGTAGGCAGTTCTCTACTGAACTTGGAAGTAAGATCTCCCTGATGAGGTTCCAAAAGCTACTGAGTGCCCCATCAAGAACCCTCCTAGGAAGTCCACTGGGGATTGGTATGTCCTGCACCTTTATACATACATGTGTGACTTACTGCTCAGTGCAGTTCTATTGCTGCTATGGGCCTGGTACAATTGAATGTTGCTACTGTTAGATACATTGCTGTCCTTTTGCTAATTCCAGTAATGATAGAGCTACTTAATTTGCCACCAATAAAAAATAATTTTCTGCGCTGTATAAAATAAATATGATTTTCGATTTGTAGGCAGCAAATGCATTTTTCTACAAGATATTCTATTTGTGCACACAGCACATTTGTACATTCACATGAAATAAATGGTACATATGGGGGTGGTGAGATAGCGATAATGCAGGGTTCTGGGTAATTTTATGCTTGTCATTTCCCAGAAAAGCTAATATGCATATATGTTGTCACAGTGCATACTTTCAAATGTAGTCCATGTCCTGTCACTTCCCTGATGCCTGCGTTCTGCTACTCTTTGATACCTTAACCCCTCCAGTCATACATATTTTGTTTTAAATGCATATTTAGAAAGACAGTATACTGATCAACTGTCTACTATAATTGACCAAAGCTTCCTCACTAATTAATGATTGATTCATTGAGCACCAGCGAACCTACAGATATATATGCTAATTCTCATATAACACTGATATAATTGGATGTGTACATTTTCCCGTCTTTTCAGTTATTACAGGAATGCAGCTTTGCACTTGCTATACACATCCCCTATGTGGGCTTATTATAAAATATATCCTTGAAAAAGAATAAGACTGTTCCATTTAGTGTGTTTCACTTCAGAGTACAGTAAAATGAGACATGAACAGATAAGAGAGAAATTAGACCGTATTCAAGGGCAAATTGGGCGTATGTTTTCATTTAATTCAGACATCATGGCGCCAAAGAGCTAATTATTTTAGAGCCAGAAATTTCCAGTCCTATTACTTAATCATAAAAAATATGATATAGTTAAGGAGCACGGTTAATAATCAAGACAAGTGGATCACATTGCACAACGATGAACAGGACAGGTCCATCTGAATAGATTGTTAGCTATTTTCTTTATGATGGTTAATAGTTTAGATGGTTAATATTATAAATATTATTTTTACATTTTTACAGTCAAATTGAGTTTGTGTGTGAGAGTGTGTGTGTGTAAAGGAAGACATAAAATATATTTAACTTTCATGGGCACAGCCAATAGATGCTTGCATTTTTATGAAAGATTGAATCTTTCATAAAAAGATTGAAGATTGTTCTGTTTACCATTTTATGAGCAGGGGCTGCAAGAGGAAGACCGCCAGGGCAGGGAATGGGGAGTAGTTCTAACCTCCGGATGCGTCCCTCTGTTCTGCCCTATCTGTGGTTGTCTTTTAGGCAGATAGGCAGGGCATAGGAGGTCTACTCCCGATGCTTCATGTGATGGTGATGTCATGATATCACATAGTGCCTCAGTCTTGACATCAGCATCATATAAAACACCCTCCCACCCCGGATTTACTTCTGCGAACGCCCATGCCCATGAGTTATATAAATTACTATGCAAACAGTTTTCCCTAGTCATTCATGAAAGTGTCCTTTAGGCACTATCTCTGCTCTATGGTATATGCCCCCTACCCAATCAGTTGTCAATCAAGGGTTTGCATGAAACAGAAGGGGTTGAGTTAATTACTTCCTGTTAGCGTCTGGTTAACGGTGTTTTCTAGATGCACTAATATACTTTATTTATGCATGTATCTATTTTATTATATATATTTCCATAGCACTTTTCTAAGATTGTTTATTCCCTTCAGTTCCTGACCCAGTGGAGCTCTCAGTGTAGTTTCCCTTAATCAAATGTACACGCAGAGATGTAGGGTAGAGTTATATTGTTTGTTGCAACAGCTCTAAGGAATTTTTATGTTCAGGTAAAGAACCTACAGGGTGGGCCAAGGGTATGGAAACACCCAAAGAAATTATAAATAGTGGTTGGGAACACTATCCTGTGTGTGGCTTTCAAAATGGCTGCCATGTTGAACACCATCCCTCACAGATTTGCCCCCTTAGCAACATGTCACACACAGCATGGCCTTTCCAACCACTATTTTCCATTTATTCAGGCATCTGGGCAGTTTGGTGTTTCAGTAGTTAGCACTGCTGCCTTGCAGCGCTTGGTCCTGGGTTCAATTCCACCCTAGACTTCATCTGCATGGAGTTTGTATGTTCTCCCCGCACCTGTGGGAGTTTCCTCCCACAATCCAAAAACATACACCTGTCTGTGTGACTAGATAGGCAAACTAGATGGTAAGCTCTACGGGGCAGGGACTGAAGTGAATGATGAATCTCTGTAAAGCGCTGAATAATATAGTAGCGCTATATAAAAATGAAAAAAATACAAAAAAAAAATCTGTGTACCACTAGGAGAGAACATTTTGTATTGTTCCTACAACTACTAATGATAACAAAGATTGATATATTTGCTAGTGTACTGATGTCATAATTATTTTATTCCTAATCACATAAGCAAAGACATTGGTGGTGTTTTTCTACATTAAAAAAAATGACTTTTTTTTTTGTTGAAGAAAGAACCATAGATTTTTCTCTGTCCATTGCTGTCGCTAGTCATGATAATGTGTTCTGGCAGCTGATTGCATTTCCAATGAATTCATGGTCAGTGTTTTTATGTTTCTAGATCAATGATCTGAAAGCTGTATCTCTCCAGTAGTTGCTGAACTATAACTCCCAGCATCTTAACAATACGGCAGGAAGTAACTGAGTCAATAACTGAGGAAACCGTTTTCCAAAAAATGTAAAATAAAATAATTAAAAAAGTGTCAGTAACATAAAAAGCATGTTTACACTGAAACATCATAATAGAAAGACAGTTTATTTTTATGTATGTAACATAGTAACATAGTAACATAGTTTATAAGGCTGAAAAAAGACACAAGTCCATCCAGTTCAGCCTATTTTCCTGCAATGTTGATCCAGAGGAAGGCAAAAAACCCATGAGGCAAGAGCCAATTATCCTCATATTAGGGAAAAAATTCCTTCCCGACTCCAAATATGGCAATCAGAATAATTCCCTGGATCAATATACTGTATATATACATTTATTTATAAAAGACAATTAGGTTATGTATCACTGTACAATTGTACAATATAACTCTACAATACAGACATGGCAATGTGCTTAACATAGTACTAGAAACTAGAAACATAGTACTAGAAACACAGAATCATGAAGACACATCATTCTGGGGCTTATTGATGAAAGGCCGATTAGTGCAGTAGTGAATAAAGTAGAAAATTCACATTTATTCACCAATGCCCCATATTTGGGTATTCAGCAAACTCTGCAATGTGGTGAATTTGACACCAGTTCGACAGCTCACTGGACTTACGTATCGCATTGCATCACTTTGCGTGCATATACATGGGTAATTTGCCTGTTCCTCAAGGGTAGGAGTCTGCTACAGTAACGAATTCAGCAAGGCATACTGGGGGAAATGTATCAAGTGGTGATATCACGATGCTAAAAAATAGGTGATAAAAAATAACAGCTGTTTACCATTAAAAGTGCGCCAAAATGTAAATTCATTTTTATCACATTTCTATACTGTAATAATACAGAACCCCAGCAGGTGGCAATGTTACTACACTCCCTGGGAATAACAACTCAATTTAGATAGATATATATAGGGGGGAATTCACAATACTCCGAAATGAGGTGCGGAGTGTTCGCTTCACTTCGGACTGACTGAGATGCGCTCGCTGATTTCCTGCAAGCGGGCATCAGCGAGCGCATTAAAGAGATTCCAGTCTCGGCAAGAGCAAAAGAGTTGTCTCGCCGAGACTGGAATCCCTTTAATGTGCTCGCTGATGCCCGCGTGCAGGACATCAGCGAGCGCATCTCAGTCAGTCCGAAGTGAGACGAACTCATTTCGGAGTATCGTGAATTCCCCCCTATATAATGTTTAACACTGTAAATACATAATACTAGTAGGAAATGGAGTAATACCATTTCCATTTCCAACACACTAATTATTGGTTTGTTTAAAAAATGTTATCAATTTCCATCTGCAACATTTGTGCACAAATGGTAATTGCTAACATGGTGCTAATTTGGACACAATCGGAAATTGCTAACATTTTTTAACACAAACCAGTCATTACTGTAAAAAAAAAAAGAGACAAAATATATATATATATAAAATAATAATCTTAATGGGTCCACCACCAGTCAGGAAGGAATTTTTTTCCCTAATATGAGGATAATTGGCTCTTGCCTCATGGGTTTT